>JAOPJG010000439.1:0-24284 GCA_027478255.1 Dispira simplex | reverse complement strand
ATGCCTCCAAGAATGATCGACCTACTGGTCTGTACATTGTTCTCCTTATTTGGACAACAATGTTTTGGGGTGTAACAGGTGGTACTTATTGGATGTTTAAGTAAAATATTCATTTGAGTTGTTGAACCAACTTTACTCGTTACCAGATATCCTACGGCATTGCTGCTCCTGTGCAGAATTATTCGGTGCAGCATGTGTATTCTGATGATAATCAAGTCACTGCTGACCAACAAATTTCCTCGTTTTTTATCATACTGTCAGATATTGTATTACTTCACCAACGGCAATGTGCACTTATTAAAGCCAGTAAAAAATGGATATCGTGGTATAACGTACTTTATTAATAAAGACCAGCCAGTTTAAATTTCCAAGGGAGCTGTAAACGGCCTAGCTGAAAAAGAGGCATATCGGAATAAACCATACTCTAGGGAACCCAATGAACATAAAACCTATGAGATCACAGCAAAGATAAATCACTTTAAAGCCTTCAGCGATAAAAAAATTTAACTGTGAACTCCATTCAAGACCAGGATAATATTAAACAACAGAGTTGACAATCACTACAACAGCAATTTTTTGAACAACGGCAGAGGGACATGTGGTGCTTAGCACCGTAGACCGAGAGAACTGGGGGAGAGGGAAACTCAGCCAAGTTCAATCATGCGACCAGCATCACTTGATTCACTAAAGACCATCAGCATAACTAGCACTTTGACGACAAGTTTGGCCGGATTTACAATAAAAAGGTTGTCATGTACCCTTCCAGTTACAAGTACGATAACCACTATTATTTTCAATACATTGTCTGTTACCATGGTTACATCCTTGTACAGTGGAAAGCGAAATCAAGCAGAGAGCACCAGCGACGAATAAGTAGGTGAACGTTTTCATGTTGGCGGTCTAGACGATGGTAAAGGCAGGAAGGAAATGAGGTAGTGAGGTAGAAATTTACTATCTTCAAGCACGAGCAACAGGGTATTGGAAAGTGCGGAATCCGACAAGATGAAGGCAGTGAAGCTCTGTACGTAAGATAATTGAAAGTAGATGTGGGTGATATACAAAAGGAGAGGTGAATTATGTCATGTTTAAATATCATTTGGGGATGCACATTCAGTATCCGTGTTGGTTCAACTATGGTCTCTTGACATTAGGTTATACTATCCAAAGAATATCCATACGAGTAAAGCACGCGGGGGACATTAGTTAGTGCTGGTTTTCCCAAAGCTGATAGTACACCTGCACAGTTGGATTGGGTTGCGTTACCTTGCCATTTTTCCAGCAGAACAAGCCATGCCATTTATTAGATAATCCGTGGAAGAGAGGTTTTATATATGTTTCATTCACGATGCAGGAGGTTAAAGGCCACAATAATGCGGTAAACCAAGGCTCATTAAAGCCGGAGAAAGAGAATGGGTTGTTCACGGCTAACCCCATCATCCGTATATCCACCTATGTAATATCGACGGTATTTCGTGAACCCACCACTTGTGCTTTTCAAGGTAGCTTACTAGTCGTGATCTTAAAAAGGTAATCTACACGTGGAATCCCAACCAATTGTAGCATGTCATTTCCAGCAACGACGAACAGCCACCATTGTATTACCCTATGCGTTTCTCATGAAGTCTGGCCTTTTTTTTTTCCACTTTACCTTTAGAGCAATTTCACCATTGTCAAAAGGTTACACTAGTTATCGACACTCTTGGAGAATGGGAAAATAACCACCCTGACTGCGTGGTATCAGGAAAGGGTGGTAAAATCGAAATGCCCTGACCTTGACCGTTCCCTTGCTTTCTCTACTTTCTTGGTCACGGGGCAGATGACAATAAAGACAAGGGCTTTTGTTTTCCATTTGCAGAGTTTAGGAAGTGCTCTTAAAATATGCAATTGCTAGACCAAGTCATACATCTCAATGGAGTATCACCTCCATCTTTCCTACAGGAATTGACCAAGTACATAGTATTTTTGACAACATACCGTGCATGATCATACCTGTCATCCACTCTGACCATCGGACACTCCATCGGGAACTGCAGACGTGGCTGGTTAGAATGTTGACATTTTTGGAAATGTACACTTTGGCTAAAATGGACCACGCTGAGTTCGGGGAAGCAGTATAACTAGTTACTAAAGACCATGCTTGCCAATGGGGGCATGACCATGTGTCACCTTTATCCTTGTTGTTAGGCCGGGGTGTGCTGTTTATGATGGTATATCGAATCATCATGAACAATGAAAAATGTCTTGTTAGCCTTGGATACCCCACTACTGCTGTTGATAACAAAAACAGGATGACTGAGACAGGCACTACTGGTACGACATTCCCAATATTCATTCGAGGGAATCCGTTAATATTGCACAATATCTTTTTTTGCTACTGTAGCATGCTTGTCGTCGTTTCTATATACATCCGGTGAGGATGGGAGTGGTTTGTCATCATTTTTGCTAGCAGCCACTTGACAGATCCCTCTCTTGTTCACCTCAACCTTTTTGCAAAAACCAGTTGGTGGTGAATTACGGTATAGGGAAGCATACAACTCGTTGATAAAATTTATTTCGTGAACTGTTCATGTCAGACTCCCATATAAGAAGAAAAAAAGCAAAATGGTTTCATAGCGGAAATGTACGCTGACCCAATAAAGCACTTGACCAAATGAAACACAAATACTCTACGTCTAGCGAATGTTTACAACCTTGACGTCGAATACCAGAGTAGCGTTGGATGGGATATCCGGTGGGGCACCACGCTTACCATACGCGAGGGCGGCGGGAATGGTGAGACGACGTTCACCGCCATTCTTCATACCGGCGATACCAATATCCCAGCCTTTAATCACCTCTCCAGCACCCAATTTAAAGCTAAAGGGTTTGCCGCCTGTATTCTTGTCAAATACTTTACCGTTGGTCAATTTACCAATGTAACGCATACCCACACGCTGACCCTTTTTGCAGGGAGCGCCCTGACCGACCGTAATATCCTCGTACATGAGGCCATTGGGGAGGGTCACTGGTTTGGGCTTTTCGGCTTTCTTGGCCGATTTGCTAGGTGTTGGAGTGATCGAGTCCTTCTTCGCCTGGGCACTGGGAGTGGCAGCGGGTTCCTTCTTCGATGGGGCCTTGGCTTCCTTGACCTTTTTTGGGGTTTCCTTGGGCAGTTCTGCAGCCTTGCGCTTCTTGTTAGCCTTCTTTTCGTTAACAACAGGACTTTCGACGGGTGCTTGCGCTTCTGACAAGGTCTTCTTGACTTCTTCCTTGAGACTTTCTTCGTCAACTTCCAATTCCTCGTCGTCGTCTTCCGCGCCGTCGTCAACCATGTAATCATCATCTCCCTCTTCGTCGGAAAGTTCGTCATCGTTAAGCATCGTGATCTTTGCGTCACTTTCGTCATCACCAGAGTCGTCTTCGCTGTCTTCACCCTCCTGCTGTTCCTCCAATTCGCGGATCAAGTCATTAACATCGACGCCGTATTTCTCCGCCAACTGCTCGAGAGAAAGTTCGTCATCTTCGGAATCCCCTTCAAACTCTTCGTCACTTTCGTCCGACCCTTCTTCATCCCCGGTTTCGGAGTGTCCCATATCATCGTCGGGCAAATAGTTCCCGGTCAGATGTACAGTGTTTTCACCCTTGACATAAAAGGTAACTTCTTCGCCTTCGGTGAGTACAATATCCAAGGGTTGTTGTTCGCAGCGTCCTGGGGTCAACGAGCACAGTACAAAAATTTTGTGGTCGACAGTAACTTTAACGACAGTACGCTCCGTTTCGTTGGCAATCTTCTCGTCCAAAGCAGCCATACTAATGCGGAAAGAAGCTTCCACCGATTGGGTATACGCACGATTGGGCGATACCTGTAAACCCCAAAATCCGCAGATCATGTTTATAGAGTATTATCTTTTAAATAAAAAAAAATAATTGTACTGCAGGGAAAATATAAAGGAATTGGTCAGTGAAATTGTTGGTCCACTACGGAAAAAAAAAGAAAAACATAAAAAGGCTACAGGTGGCCCAGAATCTATATATAAAATGATAAAAAAAAACAATAAACTGAAGGGAGCTAAACGTTTGCCTATGGCACGAAATAGTGTGTCAAGCACATATATACAAGTGAAGTGCCGATTTTTTTTTTCGTTACTTTTTTTTTTTTTTACATGACTGAAATATTTTTTTTTCATCCGTCATTCTTTTTTTTCGGTGTTTGGTATCTAACTGGTAAGTACTGTAACCACCAGTATGGGAATATTTTCGTTACTCCGCCCCTATTATTTATCCCGTCCTCTGGTCTGGGCGATATCAGGGTATTCACCATCAGTGAAGTATAGCATTGTGGTATGGGATGAACCAAGAAAGCCATGCTTACCCTCATCATTGACTGTTGCCCTCATTGTTATCTTTTGTGATATTAGTTGCTCATCTTATCCAACTGACCCTTTCCCTCCGTCGTCTTTTCCCTTGACCTTTCCCAACTGGGCGTCCTGGACTTTTTTTTTATTTCTAAACAATCCACGACATTCCACGACGCCTCCATATAACCTACGCAGCCTCTGACTCCGCTTGTCTACTTCTCATACCATCATGGTAAGCATGCACCTAGTAAGGTATCACTCGTTAACTACCAGGAGGGTATTTTTCGAGAAGGGGCTCATACTCTTTTACATGTTTTTGCGTGAACATGTTGGACGGGATCAGATGTGTGGCCTCCCATTAATAGCGAGACCGTGACCTGGTCTTAGTCAAGGTGGAAATTCAGAGCAAAGCTACCAATTGGGATAAGTGATGACATTGCTGACCTTTTTAATGTCAAACCTCTACATTGTAAAGGAGTGGAAATAGTGTGATGGCATCATCCGCCTCCTTTTTAAAGACCCAAACCCGCTCGCTTCACCTTCACTTATTGGAACACCTATGACAACGTCCTTGCTAACATTTATATATTCTCCTACGATGGTATCAATGCTATAGTCAAATACTCTGCGTCCTTACCTATTGGCTGTGCGCTCAACACTAACGGCGGCCCTTTGCTTGGAGAACTTTGCGTCGCAAGTAGTAGAAAAGCACAACATTCCAGAGGTGGAAGCGCAGACCACTAAGGAAGTACTACTCAACCCGGTGGTCATTAGTCGCAATGAAAACGAACAGGTGCTGATTGAAGCGTCTTTTAATTCGGTACGGGTGAGCATCCGCATTAAGCAGGCCGACGACATCGAGCGTATTCTGTGCCATAAATTCACCCGTTTTCTTACGCAACGTGCGGAAAGTTTTATCATTTTACGTCGTAAACCGATCAAAGGCTACGATATTAGTTTCTTGATCACCAATTTCCATTCTGAAATGATGTTTAAACACAAGCTGGTGGACTTTATTATTCAGTTTATGGAGGAGGTTGATAAGGAAATCAGTGAAATGAAACTGAGTCTAAACGCCCGTGCCCGTATTGTAGCGGAATCCTATCTTTCGCAGTTTGCTTAAACTTGACTTTTTTTTAAATCTCCTTTCAATAATAAATTTATCTGCGCAGTTGGAGTTACCCGTGCTGGCCATGAATATAATACTAATACTGTAACGGAATTGGGTAAGATCACACATAACAAATGATAAATGTAACAAGCAGATTAGTGTCTAAATGTTTATGTGTATTGCACATGAAGCAATCAATACTTTTCGGGGGGAGGGAGTCTCCACTGTTTAACAGATTTCCCTTGAGCTAGTGACTGGGAAGTTGCGCCAACTCAGATGTGGGATGAAAGGTTTCTTTTACAGTGCCTCCTCTTCAATTGGTGTAGCCAGATATGACATCTCGACCTGGAAGGTTCCTTTCTTAGCCTTGGGTGATTGAGGGGGGGGGGCTCATGGTGGGCACCCTTCCTCGAATCTATTGCAATAGCAACAATGGCCAAAGCTATCTCCCTGGCCATTGTGTCATCAAAATTCATTGGGTTCGCAATAAAAGATTATAATGACTCACGCGACCAATAGCGTAATCGGGAGCCAAAGTGGCCAGGAACAAGGAAGCGTCGATCCACAATTCAGAGCTGTTCGGCAATAATGGGCGTCAACCAGTTCGTTTGAACTGTGCATTAGCTCTATTTTCTCGGTCGTTTTTCCCACTTTTCTAATAATATAAACTGTGTTAGTCCAGATAATATTCTTGATCTGCTTGTAGCCAACTTCTTTTTTTTAATAGCATTTACTTCTACCCGAATTTGTTAACCAATTGCTATATCTCCATTGTCTGTTGGTAACTGCGTAAAACCTTTCCCGTTACCAAGGTATATTGTGTCCGGTCGTAGAATATACCATGTTATCATATCTAGGCTGGTTTTGTAGCCTAACATTTCCGGAATGGTTGGTGGTAGGTTTATTTGTCTTTGGGGGTTGCTGTAGCAATGTGTACACATTGGAAAGCATCGTAACCCGAAACCCCAATGCCGTCACATTGTTGACCTTTATGCAATTTTTGGTAATGGCCTGTGATGGTCTAGTGCGTCATCTCGAATGGAACCCTAGTGATTGGGACTCGCAACACCCGCCGAGAAAACCGTTCGCTATCGGATTTTGGCCGAGGTTACGGTTGAAATCACGGGTAGTACCCTTGCGCAAGTGGTTTGTGATGGTGGTCTTGTACTTTACCGTTTCCGTTTTGAACAATTGGGCCTTGGCGTTTCATATATCCGTACCTTTGCATATTGTGTTTCGGTCGGGCGGGTTAGTAATGAATATGGTAGTAGGCTACTTGTTTATGCGGAAACAGTACTCGAGCGGTCAAGTTTTATCCGTAGCACTCGTTACTATGGGGGTAATTTTAGCCACATTGGGTTCCTCCGAAACGTCCACATCAACCGGCCAAGCACAGTCGGACCATTCCCCGGAAAAATACACCGAATGGCTTACGGGTATCGGTATTTTGAGCGTGGCCATGATCTTGATTGCCTTTCTCGGGCTATACCAAGAACTCACATACCGTCAGTATCGCAACGCCTGGCGAGAGGGGATGTTTTATAACCATCTACTAGCACTTCCCTTTTTCCTCCCCATGTGGCCCACCATTTGGGACCAAATCCAACATCTAAACGCTTCGACTCCCTTGCGTATGGATGCTTTTCTACCCGCCGAGCCCGCGTCGCTCGGTTGGTTGAGCAGTTACTTGGTCATTCCTTCATTATGGCTTTATCTGGCATTAAATGTAGGTACTCAGTACGTGTGTGCCACGGGGGTAAACTATCTCACCGCCATTACGTCGTCCCTCACCGTGAACCTGGTGCTAAATATTCGTAAATTGGTGTCACTCGTTTTGTCGGTAATTATTTTCAACAATCCACTCACGTTCCAGTCCAAGGTGGGCTGTGCTCTGGTATTTTTTGGGTCATTGCTGTACTCCCGGTCTACTGAGAAAAAGTTCAAGCTAGAAAGTAAAGAGAACTAATACCATAGTTCACGAAATGCCTCCAAGTTCGACTTCTACACCACGCTCATTTTTATAGGCAATAGTGGTGCAAGCTTGAACACTTGCGAGCAGTAGCCCCACATTTGATTTTGACTTGGCAATATCTTCATTGGATAAGCAATGTGATAACAGAACTTTGCTTAAAACTAGATTTTTCTTTTTCATTTGTATTATTGAGTTGTTCACTCTGTTTATAAAGGCTTGCTTAGAAATAAACACTACTAGAGCTTATCAGTGCGTTTGGTTTTTGCTCTACTCTCCATTAAAATGGTACCTAAAAACAAAGATGAAAGCTTAATGCAATATGGCCAGTTTTTTTCGCTATATAGTCGAGAAAAAAGCGAGCCATATAGAGAGTAAAGGCCTGCCGTCACATTCAGGGAAAACTGATAAACGTAAATAAATTGATATTAGGCTATCTGGAAAGATCATCACAGGTCAATATTGACCAGCTGGGCTTTGAATAAGGGCCACACGGTGACACGAATGTGTAGGTTTTGGGTTGTCTCCTCTCATCGGCTCTGATGGCATTTTTAAACTTCTCCCCAAAGGGCGCTTGGTGTAGTGACGAAAAGGGGATGTTTTGACCTCGAACATCCACTTTAATTCTCCATCGTTTTTTGAAAGGCATAGGAATAAATTCCAAACAAAAGCATAAGCTATGCCCTGGTCAGTCAACAAAAAAAAGAGAGGTAAAATATGTTACATACCACTTATGACCTTTCCCTCATTTCCCACCCTTGCTGACGACGAAGATATTCTCACTCTAGTTCCACAGGTGTGTCATCACCATGATGTTCGGACTATAATAGTGCCAAAGGCGGCATAGTGACTTTTTCAATCTAGCAAGAGTTGGCTAATATTGAACCAGCCCATGCGGTTGAGTAACCAAGATAATAAACTGGGCTTTTGGAAGGGGGCAAGGGGGAATAATGGTGACACTAGGTCAAAGCTCTAATGCTCAGCGTATTAGCTGGTGGACATATTATCATCCTCAACCCTCTCTCCCAACACTAGTATACCCCTTTCTTTAATGTACTGAGGTATTACTAACTCAAAGAAATACCGACCAAGGTTAGATAGGGTAACCTTCCACATGACGACTGGTAGTGTAGACTGCATACTGAGCCGGGTACGCATGGGCGGTGAATCCCTGGATTTCCCCAAACTATTCTTCCGAGAAAACTCGGCGTGTGCATCATGTCGAGCCCAATATATAAACCCCATCGGTTTACCCTCAATTTTACCATATTCTCTACTCTTCACGCATCCGTCATTTGTGTTTTCTCCTGCTCTATATTACGGACCACTTGGGCATTCATCCCGTTACCTACTACCTAGGACTTCGTTCATATCTATTCCCTGGCCCCGATTATCAGCTTCACCATCTGATTTACTCCCCCTTCCTCCCAGGGGCACTTTCCCGTCATCCTTCACCAACGTGAGCAATATTGTCATCTTCGTAACCGCTCTTCCGGATGTATCAGCCCTGGCCTCCGCCGATTGTGTTGAGAGTCGCACTAAATGTTTCAGCCGTACCATCGGCGCGATTTGCCAAAATAACCAATATATTCATCACTTTACTTGCATTGGAAAATCACAGTGCGTGTTGAAGGAGGGGCAGCACACTTGTGAGTAAGTAATAACAGCTTATTGCCTACCATGAAACTCCACTTATTACCACAACAATGTTAGTTACTCGCCCAGTTTTCAGTTGTTGCATCGATGCCGACCCAGCGTATTAACTCGTATTTGTTGAAATAGATCATGGTAAATTTCAATGTGTGGTAACGTTTCTTTCTGTAGCGGAATTGTAATCTTTCATCCGATAATAATGTGGTTTAATTAATCCATACTAGTGCAGCATTACCTATTCCAATACCCCCTTCATATTCATGGTACAACTCGAAACTTAACATCGCGCTAGAGTATTTAAATGAATAGGCCGAGAGTATAAAATTTAAACAAGGTAATAGCTTTCAAACTGTTAGACTCACTGAGTATTTTAATTGATTAGTGACGACGAATGATGAATTAATTTTTTCATCACAATTTTTAGTTATCTGGCGGAGTAAGGGCGGTACTCTGGGAGGACTCATTCAACGCATGATCAGGAGCCAGACGAATAAAAAAAGAAGTAATGCTTCTTTTTTTTCCATTTCGTTACCCCATGTAGTAAATAGTGGCGATTTTCGCTTGCTGTGGTCAGGAATACGTTTCCTTACCAAAATATTTATCTCCCTATTTACTTGTTGTAACACGATAAAGTCCCTTCTATCCCTATCGCTCGGAGTCTTTCTCCTTTTTTATTTATCAATGCTTGGTTCTTTAATGCTTTTTTCTTGCATGTGCTTGGTAATTCTATTTTTTTCGGATTCATTGCTGCATTGTACATCAAGCAGTAGCAGTGTAATACTTCAGTTGATGTTGTTGTAACATCATCGTGGTCGACGATAGCGCAATCTGTAATCGTACCTCTGCTGGAAAACTGCTCTCGTGTGGACTTGTGGCCATGTCACCCCTCGGGGCCACCAAGGCATCCTTTGGGATGAAATCTCCCAAACCGTCGTTATGGCGTACCAAAGAATTCTACTTTTATTACCTGTGCTTTATGGTGGGTTTACCGATGATGTGTTACACCGCGTACACCCTGAGTTCGGACCAATTGCCCAATTACCAACATTACAAACAGGAGCTCAGTGAGGGGTGGTTATTTGGTCGGCAAATCGACAACAGTGATACGCAGTACCGGGGATTCCGTGACAATTTGCCCCTGTTGACGCTGGGCATAGCAACCTTTGTTCTGATTAACCGTGGAAGTCAGTATCTGCTGAGGCGTACCGTGGGTCAGTCGGGTACCATTAGCCCGGCGCTATACCCGGTCAGTCCGCTTACCGCTACGTCGGTGTGGTCTCGTGTAACCTGGCATTTTGGACATACCTGGGTACTGCCCCGGCTCTACCTAACAATGATCCTGTCTTTGGTATTTCTCTACGTGGTGTTTGGAAATAGCACGTTGATTATCCTTTTACTGACTATGGGAAACTACATACTCGCCCGCATACTGGGCGGTTGGAAGGTGGGAGCCCCAATAGTGTTTTGGGTCTATAATTTAGGCATGCTATTTTTTAACGAAACGTATCATGGGTACCATTTTGCCCATATGGCGCCGTGGTTGGCCCCACTAGATCATAACCGCGGTATCATGACTCGTTGGGACGTATTTTTCAATATTACAATGCTTCGGATGGTTTCCTTTAGCATGGATTATCACTGGGCCCGACTGGAATCCACCGGACAACTTGCTCGTACCCAAAGGTCTTCTGGTCAGGGAACCAGTGGAAACGAACCACGGTCGGCGCCAGAGCATGATGGGGCGGAATCCAACCTGCACGATCACCCGGCGCCGTTGACCGAAAAACAGCGCAGTGTCCAGTCTTGCAGTTTATCAGATTATAATCTGGTTCACTATTTCGCGTATCTATTCTACATTCCGCTATATTTCGCTGGTCCCGTTATCACCTTTAACAACTTTATCTGGCAACAACGTCGGCCGTCCCCCGATGTTTCCTGTCGTACCACCGTCGTGTACGGTTTGCGACTGTTGGGCGCCCTATTCCTCATGGAAAGTATGCAACACCTACTTTACGTGGTAGCCATTAGTCATACCAAGGCATGGGAAGGGTTCTCCCCCTTTCAAATGAGTATGGTGGGCTATTTTAATCTAAAATTTATTTGGTTGAAACTTATGATTATTTGGCGTTATTTCCGATTCTGGGCCCTATGCGACGGTATGGATGTACCCGAAAATATGCGGCGGTGCATGAGCAACAATTATTCGGTACAGAGTTTCTGGCGAGACTGGCACGTTAGCTTTAACCGGTGGCTAGTCCGGTATTTGTATATTCCCTTGGGTGGCCGACGGTTCATCATCTATAATATCTGGGCGGTGTTCACCTTTGTAGCCGTTTGGCATGACATTTCCCTTCGGTTACTAGCATGGGCTTGGTTAATCTGTCTGGCCATCGTTCCCGAGCTGCTACTTTCGTTTATATTTAACCGCCCAAAATACTCGGAAAAGTCCTATTTCCGATTCTTTTGCGGGGTGGGTTGTGTTCTCAACATCTTTATGCTGATGGTGGCCAACCTGGTGGGTTTCTCCGTGGGGGTAGAGGGTGTCCAGAGCATGCTGGAACAAATCTTTTGCTTGAAAGGGTTAGCCTTTGTTTTGATTACCTTTGCCTGTGTATTTATTGCCGTACAGATAATGTTTGAGATCCGCGAACACGAATATCGCCAAAAGTACCAGGCTGCGCAGGAACAATGGCAAGTCGCCCACCCCAATCGGTCACCGATCCCCGAGGATAGTTTTGAACTAAGGTCACCTTCGCCCAAAACCATTGAATCAATCCCATTACAACAGACTCGAGAATAATGCCGTTGATGCTGATTTTTATTTTTTGCCTTTTATTGTTTGCTGAAATTCTTCGTGTGTGATGGACTGTACATTGTGTAAGCTGGTGTTATTTCGAATTTTAATAGCAAATTGCTTTGTTTGTTTTCTTTTTTTTTTTTCTTTTTACTCCCCAATTATATTCGGTGATAGATTTTTATTTATTTATTCGTGGTTTGCAAAACATAAACATGATTGAGTGGTTAACGTTTCCGACGAACTACCAAAATTTTCAGGATATGCGAGGGAAACCAAAAAAAAAAAAAAGAAAAAGGAAATTTTTAAAGGATTTGTTTGGTTTTTAATAACGGGTAAACTCATTGACAACACTTACTCCAAATCGAAAATTAAAAAAAATGAATTAGTAAATGTGCAAATGTGCACGAAACCTTTCAAAGTGGAATAAAAGAAAATACAACCTAAATAACGACACAGTAGAACTACCTTCAGCGGTACTTGATCCCGAGATATAAAAAAAAGGACTAGGGGAAGAGGTTGGTCAATGTGAACCTAACAAAAATGGCAGTGAATAATGACAATTAATAAAAAGAAACAATGGACAAACTAACCTACAACTTAAGCAGAAAGCATCACAGAGGTACCTGTGGAAAGACGGGGCACTTTAAGCGGTTGTAATGCGTGTTGGGAACGAATGCGGTGTTGTAAAGCTTGACTACGGCGGAGCAGGGTGGTTAGTACAGACTGCTGGGCATTGTAGGTGTACTGTGCGGGTTGTTTCACTGCCCGCCAAGTGGAGCCACCGACCTTCATGGCGGTGGTAGCAGTAGAGGAGGAAGCGTTGATATCCACCGAAGCTGGTTTATTCTGGGCAATATTTACTACCTTGGCCGACGCACTGATTATCTGAGTATCTCGTAACAAGGCCCGAGTTTCAGATTGCAAGGCCTGTAAACCTGAGGCCATGTTTCCTTGTCCACGGCGTTGCGACGAAGCAACGGTGGGTAAAGGCTGTAAACGAAGGAGATCAGCCTGGTGAACGGAAGCCCACGAATATCCAAGGGAAGCTCCCCACCGACCTCGTTTCAGGTGTACATTTTCCGAACGAAGGTAGGTCACCGCCGAGGCCAAAGCGTCTACCCGTTGCTTCAATTCCAACACTTCCAGGGATGACATGGTGGCCACCTGGTCCAATTCACCCGACTTGCCCCGGGCCATGAGTTTGTCCGCCTTGGCCTGGTCACGTTTCAACTTGGCGTTTTCCTTTTCCAGCTGATCGATCTCCGTCTGCAGTCCCTCCAGCGTGTCCTCGTACACTTTGCGTTGTTCTCGGGACCGCCGGATTTGTTCCTCCAGTTGGCTGATGGTGTCCGCCTGTTTCTTCGCCAACTCTATGCGCTTCTCTTGCAGTTCGATCTTAACTCCAGATTCCTGTAAGGCCTGGTCCTTGAGTTTGATCTCGCGAATGAGGTTGAGAATTTCTTCGTTCAATGCCTGCAGCTTGCGCTCCACTTCGACGTTGAGCACCAACTCGGTCTTGAATTGGTGGGCACGTTGTACCCAGGGAGCTTCCTTGCGTTCGTATGTGACCAAGGCCTCGGGATCCGTCACTAGGTCCACCGCTTGGGCCAGGTCCTGGTTCAACGCCACAAACACCTTGTGGGCCGAGGTCCACAGTACCGTTTCCATCGAGCCCAAATGTTGTTCGCTCAGTGCGGTCAACTGGGACTGAATAACGTGTAATTGCAACTTGGTGTGGTCTTCACGACGTTCCGTAACGTACTTCACCAGAGACCCCCGGGCCTCTTGAGCATAGCGAGCCAAACAGGAACAGCGTTTGGTGAGGTCTCGGAAATGAGTTAAAAAGTCGGCTTTAAAGAGTCGCACACTAGCGGGTTGGGAAGCCGGAGGGGTATTGGGTTCTCCGGCACCGGTGGTCAACTGGAGAATAGCTGCCAGGGATTCATCGCCGATTTCCCGCAACCGACGCAAGAGCTTTGTGGTGAGTACCTTGTACGCCTTGCATTGCTGGATAACCGCGTCGAGAGGCATAAAGAAATCCGAGTGTAACGAAGCCTGGTCAGTCTCGGCAAACTGTGGATTCTCTTCCCCTTCAGTCCCCGTGTTAGGCAACACAGATTGCCGGGCTAAAATCAACTGAGCAAATATTACTTCGGCCTGGAGATCCAGACTCTGCGCCACTCCATAGTACTGTTCGGTAGCGGTGACTGGGGTAGGGTGGGTGAGTTGGGAATCGGTGAGGGCCTCTAACTGGTTGATGGCCCGGGTAATATCGGTCAGGGCAGTCTTGGGGGCCAATTCTTCCTGGCGGACCTGGTCCAAAAGCATATTCAAGCGCTTCTCCACGCCCACTACGTCATGATAGAGGAACCCCAATTTGAGAAAACTTTCCGACGAACACTGGGTAAAGTGACCCACGAATCGGGCGGCCACACTGGCCATTTGAGTTAGTCCACACCGGAGTTGGGCCGTGGTTAGGTACTCGAGGGTAATATGGGCATCCGATTTTTCCACCCGTGGATCAAGCTGCTTCACCAACAAATTGGCCTTGAAGGTAATACGTTTGAACAACAAGAGACAGCGTAATGCATTGTTTTCGTTTTGGAAAAACGAACTGGGCAAATAGGGTTCCAAAAAGTGGAGGTGTTCGATAGCTTGTTGTGCGTCTAACTTGCGGAGTTCCAAATCGATGGTCTTGGCCTGGGCCTTCATCACCGTGGATTGCAGTTGCATGTTGAGACTTAACATCGCCTGGGACTGACTAGTGAGTTCGCGAGCCTCGGTCTGCTGTTCTGCCTCGCGGGATCGCAACTGGTTCAGATCCTGTTGGAGATTCTGTACCAATTGCCGGAATTGCTGGATGGTGTTTTCGTAATCGGCCATGGTTTCGTCGGAACTCTCCAACTTCTTTTGCATCTCGCGGAGCAACGTATCCTTGAACTCCAGTTCTGCGTTGAGCTGCTTTTCAGTTTCCATATGGTTTTCCTCCATCTCGTCGTTGAGTTCCTTGAGGGCTTCGAGGTCCTCGATGATGACCTTCATCTCGTCCACTTTTTCAGTTAGATCAAGATTACGTACCGTGAGCTGCTCCACCAGGTCTTCCGCCGCCAATGAATCATCCAACCGACTCTTGAGTTCCTCTACGTGATTTTCCATCTGGTCCAGCTGGGCCCTGAGTTCCGTATTTTGACTCTGCAATGATTGCAATTGGGTCAGTTCCTTTTCCAGGGACTTGACTTTGCGTTGTAAATCGCTCTCCTGCTCCGAGGTCACGTCGCGTAACCGCACCAACGCCTCCTTGAGTCGCTCGTTCTGTCGCTCCAGCTGTCCGTAGCCTGCCGAACGGGGTGCACCTGTCGGATCGTCAACCCTCATAGTGTCCGCATCAAAGCCCCCCGCGTCGGGTTCCTCGAGCGGACCAAAACCGTTTCCACCGCCGAACCCCATGAGCTTATCCTTGAGAAGTTGTACTTCCTGGCTCAAGTTCTCGGCCTTTTCCTCGGCCATCTCACGGTCCAAGGTGAGCAGTTCGAGAGCTTCCAAAGTTTCGTGGTATTTTCCATCCGCTTCCTCTTTTTCGATCAGGGCGGATTTGACCTGACGTTTCGCGTCCTTTAGTTCTTGTTGCATCTCGGTCAACTTGGCGGTTAATTTTTCCTTGATATGTAAAAACTGTTCAGCTTCGGCGTGCAGTTTCTCCGCCTGACGAACCTTTTGACGATCGTCATTACGCTTGGACTCGAGGATCTTGAGTTTGAGTCGCAATTCCTCAAACTCCTTGTGTGATACCGGGACCTCACTCCGTGGACCATGCGGGGCAAAAGCCTCGGTGAGGGAATGGTGCACAGGTGTGGGGGTAAACGGGATGGTTGCCTTTGGGGATTCCGCGGTGGTACTAGGCTCGGATTCCGCCATGGTGACGGAAGATCGATCATCCGCTACAGAACTGGTACGCGTGGGTGATTGGGTAGGTTCAGAACTTAATTCGTTAGCCTGGCGCAAAGTAGGAGAACGTGGGGCCAAGGGTTGCAAGGAACCTGAGAACTGTCGTCCACCGTAGGAGAGACGTTTGTTGGTTCTCCCACCGGAGGCAGCGCCCACTCGCGGGGATTCCGGGGCACCTCCCGGACGTGTACTGCGTTCGGAGGTACCTACGGTTTGAGCGGGCACGCCAGGGGTTGAAGTACCCCTGGGACGTCGTGGGGTGGTATTAAGACGGGATCCAGTCGTCGCATTTGAAGTGGACTGTCCACTGGGCGGACGTAGTGCCCCCGGAGAGGTGAACCGGGAAGCAATGGATGACCCTTGGGCTCGAGACGGGGAGATAAGCCGAGAGGTTGCCATACCCGCGGGAGCGCCTGCAACGGCTAGTGTACCGGTGGTCGGAGAACGAAACCGCACTGTCGGTGTGGGACCAGGGCCAACTTGCGGGTTGCGTAAACGTGGAGTGGCAGTGGTCGCTGATACAGACTCGCCCCGACGACCTCGGTTCGTCGACGCTAAACCTCCTGGGGACATCAAGCTAGTAGGCGATGTCAAAGCAGGAACGGCGTGCTGTTCAGAATTGATTAAACGAACTTGAGAGGGCCTCACGAAAACCCCGTAACCAGGTTGACACTGGAAGTAGACCGTTCCGTTCACCGAGCCGTTATTTTTACCCGTGGGGGTGTCCAGTTCGATACCCATCCATTTACCAGGGGCAAACTCGGTTACTCCAGTAAAACGAATGGTGCCAGGTTTACCCTGTACCTCCACCCGCGCCCCAATGTGAAGTACAACGTTGGCGGAGTTTGCCGAGGCTAAAGGAGCTGGTGAAGGTCCATCCATTCTGATAAATGATTAGATGCAACGTGCACCACGCACCAGGATGGTCTTGCTAGCCAGAAAGGGAAGAAGGAGAGAGAAATGTAAAAGTAAGTCCAATAACCTAGTAAACAAATGGAAATAAGGAGAGAGAAAGAAAACTGTACAACTGAGAAGTTGCCAAACTGCTCTCTGCTGAAAGAAAAATGCATCCACTGAGCGGTAATATTTAGAGACCGTGTATTTTTGTGGGATACCCAGAAAGTCAAACGCCGCAAGTAAAAGACGCGGGTGTAGCTAACCAACTGACCAATACCCAAGGTTTTCCACTCTTCAAGAAAAGTAATAGTGACAAGTTTAGCAAATGATAACCACCACTCCCTTTGCGCCTTTCTTTTTTTTTTTCTGGTTCTGGAATCGCACTCGTAAATTGGGTCTCTGACAGGAAGAAGTCGGACTTTTAAAAGTGGCGGTGGTCGATGTTACTTGGAAAGGACCTCTGGTTCTTTTCCCAATAAACTGATACCTTCAAGGATCAGTCACGTGCCTCCTTCCCTCTAATTTTACGAGTCACAACATCCCAATACTTTTATGTGGCGAAAGAGGTAACCAGGCAGGACGTGCAGAGAGATTACGAAAATTCATGGTCTTTGATACATGCCTATAAATTAATGCCGTTTTTTTTTCCAGACCATGGATTATACCATCATAAGCCGATATCATAGCTGTTATTTGTAGACAATCTGGAATGACTTCTATTACCACCATACTTTATATGATCTCCGAAATTCCTAATGCTGGTAAACTACAGAACCGAATACTAGTGGCTATCGTTCTATTTTCGGGAATAAGAATGAATGGTCTGGTGGAACAACAGTTTATTTTTGTAGTTGATATTCCTCTCGCCAAAAGAAATATCATAGTGACCAGGCCTACCCAGCTTCTAACTATCCTATTCAATCTGGAAAAGTAAATTGGTGCTATCGGAGCCTGCCAGGAGTATATTGGCCGACACATGGTAATCCAGGGTATTAATGGGTAGACAGTTGTAGAGATTTTGCAATTTGCGAACTGGAGGGTGGGTGATGGTCGTGTAATGACTCATCTGCAACCCTGCAGAAGCTCCCAGATCCAGAACTCCACAACTGCTATCTTCCGATGCCGTGATAATAGTAAAAGGCCGTCCGGGATGGAAGAGAATATCATTGATCTCGCCGTCATGGGCTTCGACGGTTTGCGACACGGGTTCCTGGAGTTTCCGAATGTCCCAGCTCAAGATGTTACCCAATTCGTTACCCGTGGCCAAACGATGGGCCTGGGAGGGGTGGCCTGCAGCGCAGTTGATGGCAGCATTGGGTGCCTCAGGATCCAGCACTACCACGAGGGGTTCCTGCGGGTCCCGACGATCAAACAGCTTGAGTTGTCCACTCCGACTGACCGTCACTACCGTATGTGAGGATAACCAGGTTACATCGTAGAGTGGTAGACAGTCCGCGTGAACTTGTGCCAAAGGACGAGGTTGGTCCACCCGGAAAAAGCTAAGCTGACCTGCTTCGTCGACACACGCAATGTCGCAAGAGGAGCCAACAAGAGGCTGACCAGCTAGAGCAACGCAGGGTGCATTGACAGACAACGATGGCGACGATGCTGTACTCGAATTGGGGGATAGTGTCTGTGTAAGAGTTAGGAACACATTGTCCGTACCAGGATTGTCAGAGGTTTTGTAAACGTGCAATTGCCCCATGCTACTGGCGGTCACGCACAAGTCATGTTGGACTACTAAAATATCTGCCACATCTCCCGAGTGGTTAACCCGAGCAAGCGGGGCAGCCTCGAAATCGGAATCCAGCTGACGGGAACGCACATCTGGTCCAGGACATTTCCACAACGCCAATTCGTTATGAGCACCGTGGTCCCAGGTGCCAGAGTAAAAATGGAGAAAGGGTTCGTTATGCACTCTTGACTGCTGAAGCCATGCTACGCTGCTGACCTTTTTTTCGACGGGTTGAACAAAGAATTGATCCATATATACTGGTATAAATGTAATTATAGAGAATGGCTTATATCTGGATATCAACAAAAAAGATAGTAGTAGCAACAAAACTTTCCTAAGCCTACCATACTATTAGGTTTACTCTTTATGGTTACTATACGACGACAAGTTTAAGGTATAAGCCACTTTAGCAAAGTAACAAAAAAAAATAGAGGCGAAATTCCCTGAGCTTTGGTGAATGATACAAAGGACGCAAGCCAGTCACTCCGTTTATTCTTTTTTTAACCAAAGCCTTTTCGTATTTATTGCTTTACTCCCCCCCCTTCCTCTGGCTTTTTTTTCATTACCACTGGCCAGGTTGGCAGTGAATGCGTTGTAGGTTAATGCCTTGATTCCCATCTCTTATACTGTTTATAGAAAACCACATATTGCCATCCATGTATTATTATCAACCATAGTCACGTTGACTATTCTTATTTCTATCTCTTTTTTTTTTGTTACCATCTTTTTGAAATCGTTGTACACTCCTCATGAACATTTCCCATCGGGTAGTATCATACGATAACCATGTCCCATTCACCAGAGTCACCCCAAAACCTGAAACATGCCACCATCGCCTTGCCCTCCAACCGTCGCTTATCCCTAACTCAGGATGGCCAACTCCCTCAGAACGTCCCGGATGCAACAAGTTCCCCGCGCAATACACACCCAATGGCGCTGACCCCGCTCACATCGATATCCCTATCCGACCGCCGTACTTCCCAGCAGGCGCAAGACCAAAGGGACCCGTCAAACACTTCCCCTACTGCTCAAGCGGAGCCGCCCGATGGCAATACATTCGCCTTTACCGACTACCTCAATAACCCAGGCTGGAGTAACCGGGATATCAGCCTTAATTCCATCGCGGGTGTATTAAATAACCCTCTTGCCAAGTCCACAACGCATTCGCGGATACACAAGTCAGATTTGCCCATGGTGCCTGTCACGCACTATCGACGAATTCGTCAGTCGGAATTTGATAGTTACCTACAAAAGGTGGGTCGCCAGTTCGAAGTGTATGAGCAAAATAGGCAGCACGAGACCGAAAGCAAAGTGTCGTCGGGGCTTGCGAATCCCTCCCCATCCCCGTCCGTCAGTAACGTAAATCAGGAACCCCTAGGCGATCGCGGAGGTCAGGGAGTAACGCTTTCCCTACACGATATACCGGCCCTATTTTACCAATCGGACCTTAATCTGGCCGATCCGAATCAATTCCATCACTTATGCAAGTCCCTGATGACATTCCAACTGGGACGGACGTCATCCGACCACAAAGATGCAACCTCTCCTAAAGTAACGCCGGCGTTCATTATGGACGCCCAAGAAAGTATTTCGCAGTGCCTAGACCTGGTGGAAGATCACCTCACCCGGGAAATTACCCAAAGGTCCGATGCCTTTTTCAACGCCCTATCTACATTACAAGACCTTCACGACGAAACAGATCGGTGTATCGCCGAAATCCACGCCCTGCGCAAAGTATTGGCTTCGATTTCCGAGTTAGGCTGTGGAACGGGTAATACACTTCTCCGCTATCGTCAACGACGGCAACACCTGGGTCAACTCCGGGAAGCGGTGAGGATCATGTCCGAACTGCGGGCGGTGTTGGATCATGTAGCCCTGTTGAGACAACAGGAAGACCTAGCGGGAGCTCTGTCACTACTTTGCGACGCCAAGGATCGCCTGGCTGGAGTTGCGGTTGCAACGCCCCATCTTCCACCGGGATTACTGCAGGCCAACGTGTTTCGGGATCTCTATCGGGAATTGGAAGAGTCATACCACTCTATCACCGTAGCCTTGCAGCAGCGGTTACCTCAGTCTATGCTAGATATTCTCTACCGGACGCTCACCATGTCGGAGGGTTATACAGTGAAGGACGTTATGCCCCTGTATTCGGACGAGTTCCCGTCATTAGCCCATATTTCTACCCCACCCATAGATGTCTGTCGGCCCCAAGTATGGGAACATATAAAACCCGTATTCGACATTTTGCAGCGCACTGGCCAATTACTCCCGGTTTTTCAGCAACTTCAGGAACCATTCCTGGATACTGTGAATCGTATTTTGGAAGAATTATGGGTTATTCGCTTTGCGGAACTGGCCGATAAACGGGCCCTACCTAAACCCACTCGTTCATCGGAGCTTTCTTCCGCCCCCGTGGAAGAATCCACTCAAGGCAATTCTGGCCACCAACCGTGGGTGGCGGTAATTCCCACACTGACGTTTGATCAATTTTTGGAATGGCAATTCCAAATGTACTGTACCTTTATCACGGTGACACGATATATCGATGTGGTGCGTGACACCCTGTGTCGTTCGATAGTCCAAACGACCGGTGACTCGCCGTCACCTGTGTCATCTTCTGTGGAACCAGCCTTGGAAGAATTAGAAGAGTTGGTTGATATGATATTACATTTATCCCACGTGCAGTGTGCCCGTGCCATTGGTCACCGTTCTGAACAAAATGCCCAGTTGGATCTCAAGTCATTTTACCGGTTATACGCCCTGTCGTGGGCCTTTATCTTTGAAATGGAATCCACTACCCTTCAGACGTGTTTCGGACTACGAGGAACGCTTATTTCCCAATCCAAGGCCTTTTTGAACCATTTTCATATGGAGCGCACAAAGCAACTTATTTTATTAATCGAAAATGATCAGTGGAGTCAAAAGGGAGTCCCTATCGATTTCCAGCAAATGGTAGACCGCATTGTTGGCTCCGCCCGTTTGAAACCCACCCCAGTGACCAACCGACCATCATCTCCTACTAATGCTACACCAGCCAAATACACACCAACTGAGGACTCGCGATCACCCGGGAAGTCTGCAGGTGCTAATGATGGTATCCTTGGGCGCACCCCGTCCCAATCCAGACCACCACGCACCGTGCCACCTCTTCTGGTATTGGAAATCGACAGTGATAACAAAAACCGATCCCATCCTACCGACACTGCTCAGCGACAACCCCATCGGCCCAGCGTGGATAGCATCTCCAGTCTACTGGACGGTGTCGATCAGGATTCCTGGTATGCGGATCCGGAACTACTCCAGGGTTACCGACGTTCCTCGTCCACCACGGGTGAAGCCAAAGATACCCAATCCTGTGTGGTGGTTCAGGGCCAGTCGTTCCACGTGGTGGGATGTTCACTGATGCTGTTAAAGCTGATGATTGACTATATCCAGTGTGCGGCCAATGTGCAAATTTTAGCAACAGACGTGTTGCAGCGGATCGTGGAGATTTTTAAACTGTTTAATTCTAGGACTTGTCAGGTTATCCTGGGGGCGGGAGCTATGCGATCGGCCGGACTACGAAATATTACGGCCAAACATATCGCCCTGGCGTCCCAGTCTTTGGGATTGGTGATTACTCTTTTGCCCTTTGTGCGGGAATGTTTACGTCAAACTTTGAACACTTCGCACGAAGGGCTATTGGACGAATTCGACCGCATTCTCAAGGACTACACAGAACACCAAAGTGAGCTACATAACAAACTGGTCACTATCATGACGGAACGGGCCCAGTTCCACGGCAAGACCATCCAGGCCACTGACTGGGACGTGAAAAATGCCAACCCCAAAGATTTTAACCCTACGCCCAACATGGAATTGCTCGTCAAGGAAACCAAAACCCTACACAAGGTGTTGGGAAAATATTTACCCATGGACATTTTGCAGCAGGTCATGTCCAGTGTGTTGCGTATGTACACTCAAAAACTAAGCGACCACTTGCGTACGGTGACTATTACTACTGTGCAGGGCAAACAACGCCTGTTGGGTGACATTCAGTATTTCGTGCAGCGGCTTTCCACGATGGACCATATTGAACCCCCTGGCAACCAATTGGAAGTACTGATCAATAACTTGTCTATTGCTCCCAAGACCTCCCCGCCCCCACTTCCTATACGGAGTCCTGCGCCAGGTGGGAGTTGATACTTGGAGAGTTCGTAGTACTGTATAATTTAAACCTTTTCATTTTTTAATAGGCCTTGATAATGGGGTCTCTATTCACCAAAGAAGTTTCTTTCACTTAATCGTAAAAATGATACCCTACAAAATGCTATGATTAGTATGTTTTTTGGTTTATAGTGTAAACTATTTTCCGCTAACCAGGGATAAAGTGAAGGGGGAGGAGGTTGAATACTATTGTAAAACAAGAAAAACGGGGCATGCTCAATTCATCCCCAAAATAGACTGGATGACACACTTGAAAATGAATGATGCAGGTGATATAAATTAATCATACTCGTCGCCCACTTATCATTTTTCTATAAGTCGATACTTCCCCTTTCCAACTTTGCTCGTACAATTCCAAAGGTAATCGTTGGTGCTCTGTGTGACCCAATTGGTATCGGATGATGCGGGGCTCGGCGGTTTTGGGAGCCCAGAATAAGAATTGATGTGATTCGTTGGTGAAATAGTAGTGCTCCTTCTAGGCCCCACCAGTAGTTTACTCGTCTTTTTTTTTTTACACCGAGGCCCCGAACCAGAACGATCGAACTTTTATAAAAAGTTGGAATTTTTCACACTTTATTAAGGTAAATTAGAGGAAAGTGATATGGACCTAAATATGGACTTCTTGAATCGATTCGCAATATGCGACCAAGCCAGACCAGGGACCAGGTCTAACGCCATAGGAGGTGTTCTACATTGCCAAACCGTCCTTTATCCGTTCGATCACGACATTCACACATGGCCAGGTGATGTAAATTTTCCCTTTGGAGTGTTGTACAATGATTACTTAGATACCGATGTGGACTAATATTACAATTCTGGGATATTTTGCTGTGCGGTACCATGTCATTTGGAATAAATTTCCGAAGATCGGCTTCAATAAGAATATTATTGGTAAAGACACCCATTGACCCAGGCTAACCGTGTAGGATCAGGGAAGATGTTATGGAAAGACTCGTAGTGAGTGACGAAGGTATACAATGCTCCGGTGTGGTTCCTTATCGTTGTATTAGTGAGTTTCTGGGGGACATTGGTTTATCGTCCTACGTACTTGTATGAATATAAAACTAGTACATCCTCCACCCCTTTGTTGCACATTTTACAAGGTATTCCCGCTTCCACTGTTTAAACCAAATCCATTCACCACTTTTACCTGTATATTTTTACTACGATCTAGAAAAATTTCCCACCCTTTCCGAAGGCTGTAAGCATCCTCTCGATCGTTTCGCACTGAAACGCCATGACTCGTCTCCTCCGTAACCCACCTATTTTCGTCTTGTTACTTACCTTGACTCTACTGATGTTTGTTTCTCAACAGAGAACATCGGCGACACCGTCGAATCTATTTTCGCCCGTGGGAAAATGGGTTAAAAATTTGGTTGAGCGACTAAAAAACAAAAATGATCGAAGGACATTGCAAAGAGAGGCTCGAAGAGAAATGTATGAAAGCGGGTACTAGAACACTTATGGGTGGATAGCTTTTGTACTCTTCTGTTTCTTATTTTACAGTGAAGTTCATCATTTTTAAAAATGGACCAGTTTGCTGTGCTTCTTTTAGTCATTGTAATAGGATTCTGGTCACTGGTGCGAGAAGGCACTCAAACAAAACAATGGCGACCTACGAGTAGGTAAATAAA
>JAOPJG010000043.1:0-55875 GCA_027478255.1 Dispira simplex | reverse complement strand
CTACATCCAACAACGGGATAAATTTTACGATGCAAAAGAGTGGAACGAGGATGCTCCGGTTGGAGATATGAATTACCGACTAGGAAACAAGAGATAGGCAATTTTACTTACCCTTAAAATTTCTAATTATTGGTAACGAACTTTGAGCATGTACCTGGGGAGTAATTACTTCTCTTTTCGTCAGGGAGGGGAAGGGGGATTTTATCCTGCTTCCTAATGACACTAATGCAAGTAGGTGGGTATCCGGTTAAAATAGGGGCAGGGTTAATCTGTTATTCAGGTGGGTACAAGCGTAATTATGAAATATAGAAACGTTGACAAAAAAAGGGTGAGTTGGTTCAGGGGGGTAGAAGATTCCCAGTAAACATCACAGATAGAAGGACACTACAATAATCAATGGACGCAGTTCTAAAATTTATGGGTTAAACAGGGCCACAGTAGATGCGGTGTGAAATTTTCTTGTAGGAGCTAATGAAAGTGTCTAGTCAATCTCAAGGAAGGGGACTCCATGAATAACATACACGAAGAGGGGAGGAAGCTGAAAAGTACCGCTATAGAAAAACTGAAACTTTGAAAGGTTAGTGAACGGTTGACACGCTTCACTGACATTTATCTACCAACACCAAACTAAAATACTATAATACAAGGAAAAATATCAACATAAAAACTCATAAAGTCCTTGGTTGATACCCGACTAGTAAACCACGAAACGGATATTACAGTAACTCAAAAAAAAAACTAAAGCCAAAAGCCTTGGATTATATTACTTTGCCTGTGTAGGCGGTAAGAAAAGGAAGCGAGGTAATAAAAAAAGTGATAGTGATAGTGGTAAACCCAAATGAAACGAAAAAAAAAGAAGCATGAACCATCCGGAAACCAACTCGAACGATGATATCACTGAGTGACAGCCAAAAAAAGGGCCACTATAAGATACAGCAAAAAAGAGATGTGGCAAGATAGATAAGAAGAGGGTCTGCTCCGTCTCCCACGAATATGCAGCTATGGGGGGGGACAACAAGAGGGGAAGTTTTGGGTCGTGTTGCTTACCGCTTGATTGAACATAGGCGCCTCCGAATGATTATATTGGCACAAATGTTGACTGTACAACCCGGAAAGGACGAGCCTTACCTTTACTTCCAAGGTCCCTCGTGCCATTATCCTACCCTTATCCCCTTTTTATGGTGTCTTGCTGATTTTCGTGGCGCGTTCGGCACTAGGGAAAGAGGCCTTTCTTCAAATTGGAAATAGAAAAGGATAATATGATAGGGAAAACCAAAGGTGATTGGGGCCAACGCCAACGAGAAAAGAGGGGGCAGAGAAAGATTGGTGTAACCGTTTTCTGACCAATGGCTCTCTCCGTCGGAATTTCCAAGGTTACTCGAAGGGTTTCTCTCTGGCCCTAGTGGGTGTGTTAATGAGTGCAGAGTTTGACGTCATAAAGCTCACTCCTACCTGAAAAAAAAAAGTAAAATGAAGTTGATAAAATCAAACATGCTCGATTGACTGGTGAAATCTACTTGCATTATCAAAAATTTCCCGATGTTGTAAGTACACAATACAATACCATGCTTTTTGGCTACCGTAGCAACTGTTTCTTGTCGGATGACCTCTATCATTTGACTTAAACAATATCTAACCTTGACACGGATGTGACATAATGGAGGGAGTAGAGGGCGTACTTATCGTTGCCCCCTTCCGATGCACTGTGGAAGTGGGGGATGATGAAATCGAAGCCAGCCTTCACTTCCATGGCGCAGATTGGAACGACTGCTGCCGATATTTCTTGAGCAATGTACACTAGTATACTTAATATCGAGGACTAAGTTGAGTCACGGCGATAAAGAAACTAATAAGGAATATTTACATTCCCCACTGGCCTCTGCCCATTCCTAGTGACTAACTATATGGGTAGTTATTTTCGTATATATAGCAATTTAGAGCAAATACGTACCAGTTACAATTTAGGATATTGTGAGAGACTCATTCAATTTCGGCGGATTTTTCTCTATATAGTTGAAATAGTATCACCCATATGACTACTGCTATTTTACCTTGTACTCGCTATCGTAGTATTGTGTGGTAGACGAACCCTTGATGGTTATAGTCATCACGTGGTACGGATTTTCGTAGTAAAAGATTAAAATCCTCCACCTTGAAACTTTTTTTTTTTGTCGATTACTTTTATACTTGATCAACCACCCACCACGGAGCAGCTCTACTTTCGGGCTAAATCAATAACAAATTATCGTAAATTTTACTTTAGTTTTGCCACTCTTTTTTACTATCTATTCACCACCACTTTTTCCTTTTCTTTCACTGTACGGCTCTAAAGCAAGACAAACGATTCACCATGCGCCTGCTTACCCATAACATGCTCCAATGTCACGTTAAAAGCTGTACGGATCCGGCCCTGAACTTCCCTCTGCAATTAAAGGACATTGAACTGGAGCAAGTCGAAACCGACCGCAACGACGACTTATTGCTGAATCTGTTACAAAAAGTGGACTGGGATGCGCTCAAGGCCACAGTAGTGGAGGTAGGGGTACATTCGGGTTACCGAATAACAAGAGAAGGGAGAAATGGCCTTGAACTCTGACATTGTTGCCAGCTCGTCGCAACCCTCTTGACCCGGTGAAAAATGACAGCCTTTTTTTTGTCTCTGTTTTATCTACTCTTTCACTAGCCGATCAAGGAAGTATGTTGATAGAAGAGTACGAATACGTCAATTTTCTTTCAAGGGTGTTACTAAATAGATTTATTGACCTGCTCTTGGTTTGGCTACAATGACGTACAGTTGGGTGTGGTCGATTTCCCCCAAGCAGTCCCTGAGAACCCGGAAAACGACGAGAGCTTTATGCAACGATTCCACGAAATTTTGATGGAAGTAAGTCCTTATTACTCAAACTAACCTACATAATGGAGTGCAGTATATCGAACAACCACGGAAACTCGCTACCGTTTATAGTGGGTGAAAATTTCCCTCTCTTGCGGCGACTCAGGGTATAGTCAGTCGTCAATATTTACGATAGCAAAGTTGGTGAACGTATTTCGCTCAGGGCCACTGCCATTATACGTCATTGTCATAACACTAACACCTGGTATGGTGGAACTGTTTCGCTTATTGTATGATGTTGCATTGGACTTCCGTACTTTATAACTGAACAAACCGCAATTTCTGACATTAACGCGCTCCATAGACCAATATTACACAAGGACAAATGGTCTGTCGAGGTTGTGGCCATATCTATCCCATCAAGAACGGTATTCCCAACATGCTTTTGGCGGAGCACGAGATATAGTTATTCGCACACCCTTCTCGGTGGTAGGCCAACACTAAATTTAACGAACGAGCCCATCCTTCATATGTAGCACTAGGGTGATTGCAATCATTGTGTATGTTTTTTTTTCCTAGTTAACTGTTGTTTGACAGGTGATATGTAAGCCTATAGTCAAACGTATAATGTGCGGACGGTTTGCCCCATCATTGACCTTATTGTTCTAACTAGCATTTGACAATATAAATTCATTTTCTTTTCAAATTTTATAACTCCCAATTGTGCACCGTTTGATTGTATTCTCAGGTAAATGAATTGACGGAACACTACCCCTAGCTGTTAGAGAATATTAAATCGCTTATATTTTATTTTCTGTTAGGAATTGGATAAACTAACTGCTTTTTAATAAACTAAGATTGAACTAATACTAATGTCATTAGACATATAAACACTGTAAGTACTATGAAAATAACCTAATATGGAAGAGAGTAAGTGAGAGTGTGAATCCGAGAGTGAGCACTCAGTGTGCGAACTATATACCAGTGGGTGACGTAAGCAGTAGCTACTCACGTGACATAGACTGTGTCTAGAGACGGATAACAGCCAAATATTAACATTTTCCAAGAGAAAAAAAATATGGAGTACATCATCGGATATCATCTTGTATTAGTTTGCTATCAATGGGGAGCACCTTTGTCTCCATTATACGAGGAACCCAAGCCGAGTGACCCTGTTTACTCTTCACTACTAAATCTAGAACCTGAGATTTCATTTGTTACCCGTGCGGATGGGGTCTACCGGGTACCAGGGTTCATTGAAACGCCCAATAATACATTAGCTTACAAAGTGATGAGGAATCTAGCTTTTTTTTTTTAAAAAAAAAAAGGCATAGACGCTTCTTAGTGCTTCCAATTCACAGCATCGCGATATTATGAAAAGAAAAAATGAGGAAAATCCACCGCTGAGGTCAAAGTATCCAATTTATAGTAATAATGGCAGTTTTTCGCCAAAACTCTCACGCAAAGGATAAAGTTGCTGTGTCAGATGACGGGGAAGCAACAAGCAATGAAATCAATACGGAATGCCAATATTGACACATTCATTAAAAAAGGGACACACACTAATGAACACCAGCGCCCATAGCTCACTGGACAGCACTATTTTAATCCCTGCTGTGGAAGGAAAAAGAATCTACAGATAATGGTGATGCATGCTAACGCGGCAATCCCTTAAACAAGGGTAGTGATAGGTTTATCCACCTACAGGTTGTCCTTTGTTAACGAGGCCCGCTTTACCTCTTCTCTTTCAACAGTATATCTGCGAGCGGGACCTCGTACATCACCCGTAATAGGTACATGGAGCAAGTTTCCTCGGAAAGAAGGTGAATACTGGACCCAGATGGATTGGTCCTATAAAACCACCCAGTACCCAGGCCTTTGCCACTCTCCTTTCAGCTAGACGCGGTCATTTGGAGTAGTATTTACATAGACGGTAGCCATCTTTTCCTGTCGCTACTCATATGTTTTTTCCCTTTATTTTATGTACACATCCACATATTTTAACGGCTACGAAGCTGTCAACTTTTACTGTTTAATACTATCTTTACCTACACATTATTCTTGTGACACTTACCACGGCTTACCGGTTTCACTGCATTAGCTGTGCCATACGTTCACCTTTTTATCGTCTGCTATGGCAGCGGACCTTTTTCACTCAGCTTGAGCGACCACAGACACCACTTGACTATTTATTTTATCTGGTATTGCACGCATTCATCCGTATTTTTTTTAAACTACTTCGTGCTGGTCGCGAAGCTTTGGCGTATTTGCTACTACCTATTCGTTAGACCCGACAGCGTCATACTCTCATACCACTATGGCATCATCACGGTACACTACATGGTTCAGACTTTTGTTTGTCATTACACTCGTCATAAATACTTGCCTTGCCACGATTACTGTGCCAATAACATCGGAAAAATTCCGAGCCTATGATTTTTATGGACAGACCGAGCAATCGTACATATCGGTAAGCGCTCCGCTACTTCCGTTACCAATACAGGGACCTGACTGTACGGTGAGTCGTATGAACGCTGACGGTTCCGTTATTACTGCTCCGACATGGAACCCCAACATTACCAAGGTTATGACGTTTGTCAATTGGTCCGATATGATCAAGGCGCACTGTATCTCTATAGCTCAGGTAAGTAAGAGTGGACTTTTTTTAGACATTACCTCTTTTAAAATTTGCGTTGGTTTCATTTCCTAATACTACATCGATGAAGGGCTAGGGTGACTACACAGTAAAGTCCTTCTTAGGTAAATAGCCGATTTAAGACTATCCCCGATATTTGAACTGTGAAATTTAGTCATTTTAGACAAAGACCCGACCATCCCCTAGTGATTTTCACCCTATTTTCGCCATTGATGGTTATCATTTTTAAAATATTAGTTACGGTGTACCAAGCTGTGTTGGGTTATGAAAATCTTTAGGTTCGTTTCTCTAAGACTTCAATGAAAGGTGGTGCACCCAGTCAAGGTGCTCTGCTTACCCTTGTTCACTTTCTCGACTCTCTCAGTCAGCGAGAATGCTACCATCCATCCCGAGTATCCATCTGTCACTTGATTACGGTAGCGCTTGCGCTAATCATCACTATTTCTCTCTGCTATCTATCTGGTGTTCAAATCCTAATTTATTTTTGCCGAAACCCAAAAATGATACATTAACCCAACGCTTCCCTTTACCCAGGTACTCTCGCAGCTATCCACTGTGCAAGAGTGGTTCGGAGAAACTGGATATCCAACCATCAACGCCGTGGTCTTTTCTACCTCGGTGGCGGAAAATGGTAACTTTGGGGGACCAAGTGATATTAATTACGGTAACTACCAATCGTACGCCAAAGATGGCTTAGCCCTGATCGTGGTGAGCAAGGACGCCGAAGCTTCCCTACAAAAGCAAGCCGATGCGTTCTTGACTTCCGAAGATCCTCAATTAGTGGTGGTGATCCAAGATCCTGGACCGTGGAACGCTTTGCTGCTCTCAGCGGGGTTCAGTGTCATACGATGGTTGCCGTTTGCCCTTGAATTGCTTTTGGCATTATATTCGGTGGCATATGTCGTGTTTAAATTTCGTAATATCCGTACCCGACCACCTCTTACCTATCTTTGGGTATGGCTGGCAACCGCTCTGTGGTTGATATGCGAAATTATGAATCCCCCGGGCTGGCCGGTCGCCCCTGTGTGTACCATTTTAGCCTGCATCGGGTACAGTATATTCAGTGCGGTTCTGTTGGCGATTACGTTGGATTGGTTTCAACGGGTAATACATACGGTTGCACCTGATCACCGACTCAAACGGTACGGCAAAGGGACCCGACTCTTTCTGACCGGCTTCGGGATTGTGTGCGTTCTCGGGTTTTGGCTTTCCACAGTACTATGGACTGTGGGCTACAACCAGGACGGCCCCACGACCTACACCATTCAATACATTGCGTCGTTATTATCGATGTATTTTTTACCCATACTTTGTTTGACCGTGGTCATGATACTGGGTCCTATAACCTTGGCGTTTACCCCCGGCAAGAATTACTTTGAAAGCTCGGCCCATAGTATCGCGGCCATTACCCGTCGAGTGTGTTTCTATGTGCTCCAGGCCACTCTGGTGGGCGGATTGGGTCACTTTGTGTACCTGTGTTTATTTAATTTCCAGACCGGCAGCAGTAACCGTATTGCCCAATTTGTGGTGGCCTGTGTGGTTCGGTCCATCACCACGGTGATATTTGCCGTGCTCTGGGTGCTTATATTACTAAAAATGGACCACCGTCGACAATTAATGCAAGGCAGCTCATGCCGACGGAAGGATTCAGACGCCAGCACCAGCCCTCTTACAAGACGGCGTCGGAGTGAGTCCCCTGGGTGGTCATTTGGTAGCGCCACCTTGGGGAAACCCAATCTGGAAAACAAGAAAGTACACCCCAGTAGAGAAAGTAAACCTTTGCCGAACCTCCGTAAATCTAGTTTATCCGCCGCCAGTGGTGTCTTTGGCAGATTGGTGGGAAATCGTGAGTCGATGGTGGACCCGAACTTACATCATACCAGTAACTCCACCCCCAATAATTCCACGGGCCTGGAGCAGTATCCCACCACATCAGCGTTTCCCAAACCCCCGATTCCTTATAGTACGCCGGTTCTGGAAACACCTCAGCCCGTTTATTCTACAGAGTTCAATCCCAGGGGTTCAATAATGCAATATTCTTCTTTCTCCGATGACCATTCCACCTATAGCAGCATATTGGGCAATTATTATAGGATTTCCAGTTTCGGAACGAACACCGGTGCTGGTAGCGGTGTTCCTTATACCCAAAGTAGCCCGTCCCCTCTTCTCCCTTCCACCACAGCGCGTGCGGAAGGGAAGGCCTCAGTATCGAGCGAAAAATCGGACAAACCCTTGCGCAAGTACAAACCAAACAAACGTTTACCCCCGCTTCCTCCAATGTAAATTTATGCTCTACCTTCAATGATGTGCACATATTATTTTATGCGAAAGTTTCTTAAAATCCCCATAAGAATCAGATTTTATTAATAATAATTACCATCAGTTAATTACTGTGTGTACCCTCGAACCACTCATCAAAACATCTGTGGAAGTCACTTCGTTTGAGGGAACCAAAGACTTCATTATGTACCCCTATAATATCATCACTTTTTGTCAAAGACTCTACTCTTCAGCATTTTCTTGGTGTGTGGGAACAACCAAAAGTCATATGGTGCAAAAAAGGGGGGAGGAAAAAATAATACCCGTTTACCCCTGATTTCAGAAAATTTCGCATTGATTGATAAAAATGTACTCGTTTTTACAACGAGCTTCTTTTTATTCAGCTCTTATCCGTAACCTATAACTTATATAACGTTTATGACCAAGTTTGGCCAGAAAGTATGGAGAAAACACTGGTCTATTGCCGCTTACACTGTCGCTTCCGACCTCCCAACCAATGAGCGGATCGTCCACGAATTCATGCCAGTATAAGGATTATCCCATAACTTCCGTGATGCCTGATTCACTCATTCCACCTTTAGCTCGGCAGAAGTATATAAGCGGCCAGAGGAGTGCCTTTTTTCAGTTCTCCATAAACAGTACGACGTGGTACTACTCCTAGGATGTTATGTTCTGCTACAGGGGTGGTCGATTAGCCGAATAGAAGCATTGAGGGTCTTTACTACCGTAGCAACGGTAACGAAGACGCTTTATGGTGTATAGTTCTATGCTAACATGTCGTAGAACAAGTGGTGGTTGATTCACGGGCGGCCTTGAGCGATAGGCCCTGGTAACTGGGGGATGTTCGAAGCTGGACTTGACGCCTCGTGAAAACCAAAGTTTTCACTTGTAGGCTGGCGGTTGGGTGTTAGACTCCCTAAGTTCTGGGGATGAGCTCGGTCACCGCAACCGCTGCCCAACGTATATTCCATATCCTGGCGTATTCCTTGCCTTTGGGCAAGTAGTTACTATGTAACGATGACGTTTTGGAGTAACCATACGAGGGACATTCCTTTATTTATTACTAAAAAATGAAGACGAAAAATTATTAAAATTGATCGATAAGCCCTTTGTTGCTTTCAAGGCAAAGTCAGTAAAGCGTATGAGCGGAAAAACTAACCTTGTCGTCACTGTTATCGTATTTTCACTGTTCGGTGTATTTGGATATCCGTGGCAGAAGGATCAATTTTGATTTCGCCGAGCATTCCTAAAGCTTTGCATCATTCAAGAAATAAAGGGGCAATGTAATTTTTCCCAAGACACATAGATTTCAAAATGGTGCGTGCTGCCAAAACCTTACTTTCATTTTGTTAGTTTAATAAATTAATAGAAGAACAGATATCCAGTACCCGATTATTTTTCCGAGGAAATCAACACCAGTTTTATTAACCTGAAGGTCGTATGAAAAATTGTAATATTTTATTAAAACCAACAGATGCCGTAGTATAAACGAAATAAAAAAAAACACCAAATTTTACGTTGCCTGTGAATAACTTCACCTTTTCCTAAATGATCAATTAGCGTGTAAATGCAAAAAATTGGAAACCAAAGTGGCGGGTATTACGATGTATGACATTTCTGAACAAGGCTTGAAGACGATGGAATGAAAGGTAGGTCACTTGCAGTGGAAATACTCCAAGTCTTGGGGGGAAGAAATGACAATGATGGATTACAGTGGACGGGGGGTAGAGCATTGTTGGGATTATCAAAGGGCTCATCTAGTAATCGTTGCATAGAAACCCGGGACGCATTGGTAGAGTCGCCCTGGCTAGAGTGATTACCAGGCAACCACGAACGTACTGAAGAACGCATGGATCGAGATTTATTGCTTTCCCTCGGTGAGTGGGTCGAGGAACCACCCCATATCCGTAACAACTGTTGGAGTTGATGAGAGCGATTAGAATCTCTTTCCCACTGAAACCTGCCCAACTTGAAAGGCTTCTCTTCGTGGATGACAGGAATATTAAGATTCACCAACGCCGACGAGCGAAACAAGGAATGTTTGGATATTTGACGGATCAAGTTTTGTAGTTCTGGAGGTTGTTGACTTTGCGGCTCATCTTTAGTGGGCGGAATGACGGATGGCCCAGTGCCGTAACGACAATCTTGGGCAGGTAAAGCCGCGAGAAGCGGGGATTCCCGTGTGGGTGATGATACCGAAAATTGATCGGTATACATGTACACGCTGGAGTGGTGTTTGAGAACGCGGGGGGACAACATAGACCAGAGGGTGGGCACGCTGTCATGTACGGTCAGTAACCAAACCATAAACATAAAACTAAGGATTCCACAAAGATTGTAGAACACTATAAAGGCCAGATAAGCTGATGGACTGTCCGTAAAGGATCGCACAATGAACATGAGGGCAGCAATAGGCAGCAACGCCCAGCCAACCTGGGTGGCGATGACCACCACGGTGAGTTTAACAACCGCGCTGAGGATACTCTGAGGTTTAAGGTTTCGGGGAATTCGGCGGTAGCACTGGACCCCGTATGTAGCCAAAGTTCCAGCCTTGAGCCAAAAAAAGACGGGTAGGGTAAACATGACGAGCATACTGCTAAACTCATTCAGGTCCACAGCACCGTTGTACTCAAACGCACCCACGAGTAGTAGAAATGCCAACACGCTGGTATAACCTCCCAGAGCATAGCAACATCCGACCAACAGCGATCCGAGCGACGACGGGTGAAAGGAAAGCATAAACCGACTCCAAGTCATCACCAACGCTAGGTAGGCGATGAAGGCACACTGGAGACAGAGTACAGTGAAAAAATACTGTACGGTACTGAGTCGTGGCCCCACTGGACAGGCCATATTAACAATGCCAAAGACCAGTATGGACAGATAGACCGAGGCCCGTAGGTTGACCTGGAACCCAAATAACCACACCATGGCACCCAGCTGGTAGGCCGCGTAGATGCAGCTTATGCAATAAAAGACGAAAAAGAACCAGCGCTGGACGTTATAGCCGTTGCTTTGCACCAGGCGGAGCTCATCGAAAGTCAAAGAATGCACGTAACGCTGTGAGGAAGTAGAAGAGTTCGTCAACTCAATTTGACTTGGCGTTGCTCGGCGATGGAGATCGGGATTATGACTAGTAACCTGAGACCTACCCTGATCATCACTAGGTGGCATGTGGATAGACCGGACTTTGGATTCGGCATGTTCCGAAATTGACGAGAGGGTTGGGGGCCACGTAGCTTCTAAAGAAGTCACCTTTTCAGGAGTTCCTTCAAGCCAAGCTGATAACAACCGACGGTTGGGATCAAACTGGCTTATTGGGGGTTGGTGGAGTCCGGAAGTAGTGCTGCTGTGTAATAACCACGCAAAGGTGGTTACTAGTAGGAATAGTGCAGACCAGGTCCGTGCAACCCCGCACCACCTCCTGCATGGTGCGGACATGGCACGAAACAGACAGGGGGAATATACGTCCGCTGTGCTTCTAAGAAAACAGAACGAAATATGGGACACAATTCGGTCAAGAACGACTCAAATAGTTGGACTCGGGCCAAACAAAAAAATAGCAGCACTTCTAACCAGTCGGTATGAGATAACAATGCATGCTACCAACCCGTGGCTTCCTCGATAATTTGTCAAAAGAAATTATATATAAATAGTCAAACAAAAAGAAGCGGTGGAGAATGAAAAAAAAATAAACCGTGGAAGTAGAAAACAATACAATTTGGAACCAGCAGTAAAACCTGGCGCTATTAGCTGCGACTCTCCCTTGGCCTGCCTAGGAAGTATTACACTAAGAAAGTGCACTCTCCGGCGTGGAGTTCGCTATCAACTGGTACTTAAACAAGTAAAAATTGGTGATAAAAAGTGGAAAATTGTATATCAATAAATTAAACCCGAGAACAAGTAGTGAACCCACGCAGTTCATGATTCAAAAGCAAGAACGGCGGCGTATACAATTATGGTATTGCGATTGGTGCCTGATCTGCATCAACTACACTGCAAATAAACTAAGAAAAGAAAGTACACTTTAACCAGAACAAAATAAACGAAAGCAAAGTTGTTATGAAGCCATGTCCCTTTAACCCCAGTGTATTTTTACACCTCCCATTAAACTTTGACGAAAGAAATCGTAAAGCCGTGTTCAGGTACAATGGCTTACCTTGATCTTGGTGAATAATGGATGGCCTTTGTTCCACTGCTCCGTGTTGCCACCTTTGGCCTTGAGAATGTAGTGGTAATAGTCAACACTCTGAAGGTGGATTTACTACCGCGCATCACCTCTGATAATACACTCGTGCTGTGCTACCCGAGGATCGTCGAACTATTTGTCTTCTTCATTTGGTTGTGCAGAGTGTAAATCAGGATTTCCTTTTTTTTTCACTGGGCGAGTTGCCCCATCAGTAGCCACTCGATAAATTTTATTTACAAAAAGAGAGCATCATCCGCATTGCTTCTCTGAAAGTTGGCGAATTAGAAAGAACGGCATTAACAATGGAATGACAGGAGTGAAATAAAAAGAACATAGAGAGCCATGCTCAGGCTAGCCTTGTCCAATATCTATATAAAAATACGAATATCGTACAAGGTGGACAATTGTCTGAGCGTTTGGAATCCAGAGCCAGTTCATTGGTAAATGCCATGTATCGGAAACCAGACTAAGGGCTGCTATACCCCTATTCATCAATTTATCGTACATCTGGTTTTACTCATAGTACGTTAGTTCAATTCATTCTTCGACGAGGTTGCCAATTGATTCAATATACCGATATACCCTCAATTTGATCAATAATCAAGCGGCGACCTGTTATATTTGCTTATCAAGGGCCAATAACCAACTGGTACAAGTATTCGAAATCCGAGTGATTTAGTTGTATTGCTACTAATTATTAGAAAAGAGTGGTTGGTAGCCACAAATTTATTATTATAAATAATTGTGATGGGTATATGCTTGTATCCCTGTTGGGAGTAAACAGGAATACCTAGCACCCAAGCTCCTTTTGGTTTCTGAAGCTTTTCATCTTCCCGGCGAATCCCCCCTTTAACAGAACTTACCCATGCTAATTCAGGTTAGCGTCAAAACTAGCTAATTTTGACTATCAGACAGCTGCCATCGTTCATGTACAAGATTGTTCCATATCCCATTACTCAATGGTATTTTTGAATCTACTGATATTACATTGGTGGTAATTCGTCTACTGGTTGCCATGCAAAAAAAAATAATAATAATATTTTCCACAGTCAAGGATATTAAATTTACAGTAGGTAGCCAACACATTTGCGTTGTGATGAAAACACGGTTTGTGGCACCACGCACAGGTGATTTTGCATCAGTGAATAGATATCATACACAGCAAGGAAGAATATAGTAGAAAAACAGAATAATATGTATTAGTAGTTTACAATAAAATACCCAGACAACATCAAATCCAGTGCTTTTTGCTGGTGGCACACACATCACTAGTTACTTACCTTACAATTCCCCTTGCAGAATCACCCGAAGAATGACCCACTCTCGGAATTGAAGTATCCTGATGCCCTCACTACACCTCCTCAGAAGAAGATGAGCTCATCAGACAACTGTTGGTGTAAAGTGGTGATAACCACTTCAGAAAATTATACAAAGAGCCCAAAGGCACTTAGAACTCACACTGATGCTTAGTAGGGGACTGCAGTAGCTGCTCATCAGCCAACCTGATTAAGCCCTGCTGGAATCTCTTGGGGATCTCATTGCTGCAGAGGCTGAAGAGAAAGCATCAGAAATTGGGAATAATGACAATGTCTTGGGTCCAGAAATGAACAGAAGGGGGTCCACCAACCACGGACTCCAAACACTTACATGTGAATTGCTCCAGGGTATGTCATATATGTAATTAATAATCTCCAGAGAAACCTGACTTACTGTGTATTGGTGTGGTGTAAACCCCCCCCCCAAGCAATCAACCTGAAGGGACTAACAATGGGTCACAACCTTCACCCATGATTAAACATATAATACAAAGCAGCAAGAAGAGTGTTAGAAATTGAAGTAGTTATATGAAGAATATAACCAATAGTTCGACGAATTAAAACTAAGGTAAGCTGAATGACAAACTGAATGAATTCAGTGACAGTAGTGAAATTTAAGGTAATCAGGACCAACGATATTTACTATTGTAATAGAAATAGAAAAGATATTAAAATCAGAAGTTCCTGTTATACGAACAGAACTTTGGAAACACAATAAATTTAAATTATAATGAGGTGGGTGCTCAGAGTAACAGAAAAAAAAACCATAAAAATCACTTACCTTCCGCAGAATCAAAATCGGAATTTATATAAACAAAAAAAAATTAAATGGAAAGTGAAATTTACTCCAAAAACCATATTTTAATCATTACCAGGACTTTAAACCCACTTAAACACTGGCATCATTTAACCGGGTTTAAATACCAAAATAAATTCATCAGAATTACTGATATCAGAAAAACATAAATTGAAATTAATCCAATCAAGCACTGAAAACCATAGTTGGTTTCAATGATGGAAACCTGATTACTACTGACATTACCTTTCAATCAGCCTCTCAAACTAACAATATGGGTGATTTTTTTCAACTATATAGAGATTCAGAGTAAAAAATGTACCAACTAAAATATAACCAATAGGATTTTTTGAGAGATTCATTCAACTCTGGCAGATTTTTCGCTATATAGTCGAAGAAATATCACCCAGCTATGTTATATCTATTTTTGTTTTTGGGATAAGCTCACCCTGGAGCTAAACATTGCTCATTGTATGGGATACAGAGAAAATGTAAATGATTGACGAATCCTTTGCTGTCTACTAAGCAAAGCATTGCCTTTTTTAAGCACATAATGAGTGGTGCAAATTATATACATATCTTTTACTTGAAGTAAGAGCAAGAATGACGAATGCGATTTCGCCGTCGACACGGTGCCGGGATGTTCTTGAACTTGAATACTATAACGCGGTGTGTCTCCATTGGGGTTCCCACGCACTCAGGTTGACAATCGTTTGTTCATGTTGTATGTAGTGGCATGTATTTGGATGCAGCAGTTTAAGCAGCCAATAAAAATTGCGTAATATACAATTGGTGCATTCCAAGGAATGAATGAAACCACAAAGTACCCATACGGACAACCGATCCAGAAAAACAATGGCTGATGTTACCAGAATCGACGATTCCTCATCAGAAAAAAAATGAAAGGGGGGCGCTTACTGTGGCGAAAAATGTATCACAAAAATTCAGCCTAAAAGCAGCATAGAGAGGTATGTGGCTAACCACTATAACGAATGCTATCCATCGTTCCAGATCAAACGATGGAGCGGAATCCTTCGGCGATAGAGATAAGACCTGGTGAAAGTGTAGCTCCCCTTCAAATTAAGCCATTATCAGCAAATTCTACTTTGTGACACCGGAAAAAATAAAATACGACTGATGAGAAATTTTATGTTTGCGTTTTTCTGAATTCATTAGCATAATGCATATGAACACCGCTTCTCTTCAATCAACAGAGCTAGGAATAAAATAAATATCGCAAGCGCCTGGAGATATTTAACCGACATTAGTGATACACAAATGACAACGAACCGAATAATGTAGAACATGATAATTTTTTTTGAATGCCACCGCTGGATTTGGCTCTTGGTAATTGTATAGAAAGGTTTACCAAACTGTGGAATTTGAAGCGAAATACATTCAGCTTAGCGGCACCTGGCATACCAGTAAATGAAAGATTGAAGATCACCAGCATATGGATATATTCACCTTCACTTAAAGTTCACTTTGCCCCTTTGATTACTTTTCTCGAACGGATAGTCTGAACGAAAAAATGATAGGCCGGAAGTAAGCACATTCCTAAACCATCAGTCTATCAATGGGGTAACGTATGGTACTTTTATTTCACGGACAGTGCAATATAGATAATAATAAAATGATTATGTAGTCTATGCATAGATTTCAACTATTCGCATTTCCTATACTCGGACGAATTGCATGGGTGTAGGTTCAAAGGAAAACCATGCTTATTTCTCAACTAGGAACTTGGACCGTTGATAGTTGTGCCAACGCCAGAATGAAGCACCAGCTGTTTGGGAAATGGTCTACTTCGTTGATAGATGAACTACGCGCAAACACTGGTCACCAGGGGAAGGTATGTTACTCCCGGTTGTGGTGTACTTTTATCACTGCGATCATGCCAACAAGGGGGGGGTGGGAAAAAACTAGTGTGAGGACAATGCACACGAGGAGCCCGATAGTTTACATCCCAGTAAAACCTGTGCCAGGGTGAACAAGTTATAGGCCCTCCCCCTTTTCCGGTCTATCCTTTTGATATCATCCTAATGCGATACAACCAGTTTATACACACTCTTCTTTCCAGTAGAGTGAACTCGTTTCTTCGATTTCACAACCTAATAACCAGGGTTGTCTCCTAACCTCCGGGTTTTCCCGAAATTAGGATACGTAATCTGAGTAGCAAAATTACTTGGCCTCCCTCATTATATTGGACCCATGCCGGTAAATGCAAAAAAAAAACAGAAAGGAAATCCTTTTTACGTGGTGAATATTTTTTATTTATTTATGCGACAGTGGTTAAAGGCAGAGTGAAATAAATACGGGTAAGTTACACTTGGTTCGAATAATCCACGGGAAAGGAAAAAAGCGTAAGCAACAGCAGTCCTTACATAGTTCAGCCACAAACCAGCGCTTCAAAAATAGGCTAGTGGCGACGAGCCATGCCATTGGAGGATTCCTATTTTGCAAACTGCGGTGATAAATCTGTAGCGGGCCGAGATTTCCTTACACGTTGTGTGATTCTCCCCTTTCTTCGTGTGTTTGATTACACTGGCTTTCACAATGTACACTTTATCCTGTACGTATTCAGTCCTTCAGTCCTCCGGCGAGCTTTTAGTACTGATTTACCCTCGTGGTGAGCTCAATTGTACTCACAGTGACATTTCCTTATAAGGCCTTAAGGCTAGTCCAATCGCAAAATAAGTTAAGCAACAATGACATTAGGCGGAAGTTGCGAATTAATAGTTCCAGCCCATCAACAAACCAATACGGATAAGCTAAACTGCCCAAGAGGATGGCTAATAATCATTTGGAATCGTACTAGATGCTCTGATTGCCCGTTTCTGTGACCAAAACATTCCAGATCAACATTATCAAAAGTCTCAAGATAAATTACAAATGTATGTCTCCAAACGTTCATCGGCCATAGTATAAACATTATTACAAGGATGCTGCAAGTGAAGAACGAAAGGCGTGTAACAGTCACCTTCCTCCTTATTTTTATGAGAAATTTCAACGTAGAGTACATTGTAAAATGTACAGTGGTACGTTTCAACCAAAGCGGAACAGGAGGCGACGCTTTCAGCTGGTCTCGGCTGCCAGCCGAGAAATAGACACGTAAGCTAATGATTACAGGGGATAGTAGAGTATAATAGTAATCTGCCGTTTGCCTATTACAGTCAAGTGATGTGTGACATTATACAGTTCTGTGTTTACTACCATAAAGGTATAGGTGCAGACTGATGGTAATGGGAGAGAGAGCAGAGGATACGCTTTGGCCAGTAGGCTTCATTTTTCGTGAAATTTTCATCAATTAAAGAAGATGGCCTTCATGATCTAGGGATTTCCTTTGATACGTACCCTACTCGCAGCTAACGTCGTGTCGTTTGCGTAGAGCACTATGACTTTTATGATGTGAAATGGCTAAAGAAAAAGCAATATCGCAATATTGATGGTCCGGATCATGGTGGATTGATGAGTCCTTCACTCCAACATAGTCTAAATGGCAAATTTAACGAAGCTAGCCATGATGTGAGGGTGGCAATGTCCACAGTGGAGTGCAAAAGGCATGTTCTAGTCCACTGTTAACCCTTGTAGCACGGTATCGAGGATTGCACCACAGACAGAACATGGTGCGCTAACGTGGGCTATACGGTGATGGGCAAGGTTTTGTTTTGATTTTTTTTTCGAATGGTGACGGCAGGAGAAAGGCTACATAAAACCATTGGGCAATTGGTTATAACTCGGCAAGAGATGGCTCATTTGTGATTTAGTGGTACTGTCGACTATTAGAAAAGATGTCCCGCGTCCACGCTAAGCTGCAGCAATGCATACTGACGATAACCGGTGTTGTAAAAAATAATAATAATGTAACTGCGTACAATAGACCAAAATTTTTTTTTAAAAAAAATATGGTATAGAATTCAGTGGACACTAACACATCCCGGCCGCTTGTGTAATATTATACTTGGCGATAAAAGTATTGGGCCAGGAGTAACTTGGTATTGTATCGTATCCCATGCAGCTTGCACAGATATAGCTCATAAAAAAAGACTGATGCAACCATTGGATTATAATTCGGTAGACTGAGAGTGGTGTTGGGAAAGGGGACGATGAAGGGGGGGGGAAGTGGAGGGGAGGGGGCAACGATTCCCATATTCTTTTTGCACACCCACACCCGCACCCATACTCACACCCATGCGTATACACAAGCATGTACACAAAAACGTACACACTCATACCCAACCATATCAACACCGTGGTTGACAACGTTTCCGTTCTCCTTTTCCTTTCTGCACATGCCTTGCTAGTTAAACTTACAGGTCATAACCACTTGCTGATTGGAAAGGAAAAAAAAAGAGGACTCATTTTCCTGTGTCCCTTTGCCGAAGGTGGAGAAAACTGGCGTGCCTTACCATTGTTGTGGTAGAAAATCGACCTGTCAAAATTGTCCCACACGCTGGGGGTTTTTTCGAAGTCGAGCATATATATAAACCCATACGTTCGTCCGTCTTTTTTACTCCTCATCGACTTATTACCACTTGTACATTTTCCTACAGATCTTCTACGGGCATTACCTATCTAGATTTCACTTCGCTCGCATTCTTCGCACTCGTAGCAATTATATTTCGTCCGGCTATCTGAATAGACATATTGTTCGATAGTTTCCCTCGCTGCTTTGGTGCTCGTTTTCGTCATTCTAAGCGTTTACCTTCTCGATTAAACCTAGCTCTCTTCTACCCAGTACATTACCCAACGCAAAAATGTATACCAAGGTGACTGTTTCTCAGACCGCTCAGGTGAATCTGGCCAAACCTTTTGATCAGGTCGTTGTGCCGCCCAAATAAGGACGCTCAGTTTTTGGACCGTGATCGTATGGTGGTAGAAACGTGTCGGTCTTTGATCGTTCGAATGATTGGTCGACGCCTTGTGTATGCCGGTATTCAGTATGCGCGAATGAGCTTCGTTATTTTAAGCGATCTAAGAATTATCGCGGGAAAAACGATATGCCGCATAGCGATGACTTTGAGCCTACGATTCAGGAACTCTTCACTCTGCCTACCGTAGAAAAAAAAATACCCCACTTGTTGTGAATCACGCTGCATTTTTTTTTCTTTCATCATCCCTTTCATTCCGTCACTGCATCAAGTTTTTTTTTCCCATCACTGCATTTATTCTACCATTTACTTTACAAACTGCATCTCATTTTTTATAGCCCACATTGCACCCCAAAAGCATTTTTCACGCGTTTACCATCTGCATTTTGTCACGTTGACATCATTCCACTGTTTTAAAAATGCATTCTTGTCCTTTGGCCTAATAAAATTCATTGCATCTTAAGCAAATATCTAACGTGGTGAGTAACCTCGCGATATTTTCGAAAAAAAGGTACGTACTATCCTTATATTAGACGGGACCCTGTGACTTGGATTCCGTTGTTTAGTTTAGTGGTCTAGAGTAGGTGACGCGTGATTTCTAAACGCCTATCCCAACTTTTGGGCGGGGAAGGGGACAATCGCTGTATCCCCTTCTCTCCCCTACTTTTTGATGCAATGGAATGTGAATTTGATTAACTGATAGCATTGGTGTAATTATTTCCACTCCTACATATCCTCGTTCTGCGTAAGATATTCATTACCCTACTAGGTTCTAGATTGTGATGTAACATCTTGTTGATTGTTCTTATAAAGATGAGTGGTAGTAAATCCGCGCTATACACCCCAGGAAGAAGCTACCGCGCCTCTGTATTTCATAGTTTCTTGGATTTTTATGTTTTATGCTCTGATTTTCATGTAGTGTCAACGTCCTTTATCCAAACCTTTGTCCGACCCCAACAAGTTAAGAAATTGATCACATCCTATCATCAGTTGAGTTCAGCCTATCCCGTGACTTGGGGTCAGTGGGTGGTTTCCACGACGTAGCATTTTGGTGAGCAGAATAGTGGTCACCTATTTAAGGCAGATTTCAGTGTGACCTCTGTGTAGATGGCAACGGTATTTGTTTACATCATTCCGCTGGACTGCTACTGATGGTTTCGTTTCGTGGTAATACAGGGAACCCTGAGGGGCGCATATTTATTTTTCTTGTCTAATCACATGTTGCACAGCTGAGAGCGGAGAATGTATGGATTTCAAGTAGTTAAGACACCGTTCCCAGTTTAATGAATCTTGGTCTCACAGGCAGTTATTAGACGAACGCCGCTAGATACCTTGTGCCAATTGTAAGTTATGGCGATTTTCCACATTGACATAATAATACATATTCGACAATCGCTGGGAAAAACTCCGAAGTTTGTGAGGGTAATGTACTTTGCAGGTTATATTAACATTATACCTCGGTGTCTGTGGGGGTGGACAGCAAAGGTCAGCCTACAGTTACCCTTTTTTTCACCGTGCGAGTAAACCTTGTAACGTCCAACCAGGGAAGTGGGCTAAATGAAAAGGACGAAAATGTGTGAAACAGATTGGTTTACAAAAGAGAGAGCCGGATAGTATAGGTTAATAAGCAAGTCATGCGTAATTGGCATTAGCTTACAACAGCTTTCCCTTCGTCATTTGTACTTCCTTTTTTACTAAACGTTAGAGTCTCGAAAATCCAATAATTAAGGATTAAATTTCCTGGCTGATACTTTGCTTTGGAAAAGATGGTTAAAGAAGGCTGACACAACCGTGATAGGAACCATTTTACAAAATATTAGCATCCACATGATCTCTTGTAGGGTTGGTAAATGTTTATTGAAAAATATGATATTCTAGTCTGCCAAGATCTTTTCATGACCTACCAAACATCCACAATCAGAAAAACCAATATAAGCTAAAAGGGGAAGCAAGTGTTTACTTATGAGTTTTTCGGGGAAGATGACGACAAAATAGTCCCCCTTTTTTTTTAAAAAAAAATGTAAACAGTGATAAATTTAAGCAACCACATCACGAATGGGGCTGTTTTTGGGTATATGGGCGCTATTCGTCACCCGGAAAACCTTTTGGCGTTCTTGGGCGTTTTTTTGGAGTCGGTGAAGCTGTTCGAGGGTGCTGATATTGACTTTGTGGTACAAATTATTCTGGACTGGTTGCTGCGACCGGGTAGGGCTCACGGGCAATGACGCCAGCAAGTGCGAGTTAAGCGAATGTTGAACAGGCTGCTGGGAACGCGCCTTGGGAAGGAAACACGATACATATTCATAGTGGGAAAAGGGGTTTTTAAACGATCCGTCAGCTTTGAGATAGCCGTTAGTGAGGTAGTAATGACGCAGATACTCACGGTTAGTAGCGGCCAATTGGACGGGCATCTTGATGAACGTGTCCTCAAAGTTGGATACATCCTCATCATGGGCGATGGGTGGTACAAAGGGAGCGGATACCTTGCGTTGGGCAAACGCTTCCCATGAAATACCGGCGAAAAAGGGGTGGGCCTTCAGCTGAGCAATGCCGTGTTCCCCGTTACCCAACCGGTGGCGAGGATCTTTGGTTAAAAGTCCCATCACTAAGCTACGAAATTCGGGGCTGGTATTTCTTGGGAACTGCAAGCGATCAAATAGCACTCGTTGGTACATGGTACTGTGGTTCTCTGCCCAAAAGGGAGTCGTACCTGTAACCATTTCGTACATGCAGGTACCCAAACTCCAAAAGTCGATGCCCCGGTCGTAGGCTTCCCCACGCAACATTTCGGGGGCTAGATACTCGGCCGTCCCGCAGAATGTGGTAGTACGTTGCCGGGATTTACAATCGGTGGTGAGGGTAAACTTTTTAGAAAGACCGAAGTCGGTCAACAGGATGTGACCCTGACGGTCGAGTAGCATATTTTCCGGTTTCAAGTCACGGTAGATGATACCCATATCATGAAGTTTCTCCAAACCCAGAATAATTTCAGCTGCGTAAAACCGGACCCGATTTTCCGAAAAGCGGAAATAGCGTGCCAACTGGGTAGCAATGTCACCTCCAGGTAGGTAGTCGAGTACCAAGAAAAGTTGGCCCTCGTTTTGGAAAGAGCAGCGTAGTTTCATTAGGTACGGGTGATTGGAGTTGGTGATTTCGGTCAGGATGTCCCGTTCGCCGAGGATATGTCCAATTTCGTTTTGACGCAGCACTTTTTCCTTGCTGATAGATTTGATGGCCACTATCTCGTCGGTAGTTTTGTCACGCGCCAAAAATACCTTTCCCATGCATCCACGCCCGATGACCTTGATCAAGTCGAAATTCTCCAGGCTGGCCGTCGTAGTGGTGGATGATACCTCAGTATAGGGTTTCGGGTGGTCACTACTCACCGGTTTCGAGATAGCCTGGCTGTCGATGGCCAATTTTATTAAACCAGATTCGGCACTGGGGATGTGTTTAATGGAATAGTTGTTTTGTTGGACTTCAACGGACAAGATTGGTTTCTTGTTAGTGGAATCCTTTAAACCAGGAGCGACCTTGTCGAGTTTTGAAAACGGTGAAGATTTCGGCTGACCGATAAATGGCTTGGGAGACATAAAATCGAATAGCTCAGGCGTACAGCGCAAGAATGGTTCGGCCAGGATTCGACGAATGTATTTCTCAACCTTTTCCGCGTTACTCTTGAGGAAAAATAAATTCTTGGAGAGGGGGTTGCGTTCATTGTTGGACAAGATAGGCAAGGTCAACTTGTTGAGCGGTTGGTATTGACGGAGTTTGTGATTCAACCACTGAAAGTCCGTCCAAGCACGAGTAAATGAAAAACCCTGGGTAGAATCGTACACTTCGATGTGAAATGACAATTGGTGGGCTTTGGGTTTAACATTGGATAACAACTCGGCCACGGAGATTTGTACGTAATCCCAGTCGAATGAGATTAAAACAAAGGGACTGGTAAGTTGAACAATTTGGCGGGCGGCCAGGGCTGAATCCTTGGTGGTTTGACGTTCCAGGCAGACGGCATCGTGAAATTTGGCGGGACGCATTGTGGTAATAGTGGAAAAGTGTAGAAAAGGTGAAAAAAAAGATGAATATTCAAGCCAACGTAAGCAAGTATCCAATCCTAAAAAGAATACAGAAGAATTTCACAGTATTTCGCAGTGGCTAGAGGATGACCAGGTGAGACAAAACACAATGTCAGTATATGTGGATGGCTTGTTTTGAATAACGTGGGTGAATAGAAATAATAGGACACGGAACGAAAACCCGGGTCTAATGTGGTAAATGTCAAGTGAAATGCGAAAAATTGCCGATTTAAGAAAATGTACACGTTGCGTGTTGGCTAAAAAGTAGTGAGAATGATGCTCCTAACCTATTGCAAAATCTTGGGGGTGTATAGAAATGGTTTTTAGACATGCGAAAAAAAAAAGAAAAATGTTGCTATGATATATAGTAGTCGATATAGAGGAAGAGGTTGGTTGTTTATATAGCAACCGTTCCAAAGGTGATGAGGATGGTGGCTTCGGAAAAGGTTTCTCTGAGAAGGAGTACCAAGGTAACTTGAATAATCCGGTTGTGCAGGGTTGGGGGAGAGTTGGCCCAAACAAGTGCTTGGAAATGAAAATACAAGGCTACGGGCACCAACGGGCCTCCTATCGTAGCCGGGCGAGTCATAGCACCCCACTGAGTGATATTCGGCAAAAAGAACATGTACTTCTTTAATGATACCATGACCCAGCACGGGTCACTCTTGTCTCTAAATTGGGCCACTAAAAGTAGTACCCGGAGGGTACCCGGACCGGATTCGCAGATTACTAAGTTGGGAAATTTAATAAAAGGGCCGCTAGGTTTCCATAAATGAATCCTCCGATCCGAATATCTTTACGGAGGACAAAAATAATTGGCCCGTGTTAGCTGGGCTTTGACACAAATGTTACCAGTCTGCTCTGGTTATCGTAGGATGCGGGATCTCAAACGGACGGCTAGGATTGGGTGCATTATGACAGCAGCTTCCAATCCATTATTTTTAATTTAAAAATATTGACCATGGCTAAATTGGCATATATGAAAAGGTGCAAAAGAATTAACCCCCCCCCCATTATTTTGCTTTCCAGCTTTCGTTCCCCTTCTGTATTTCGCTCATCGTATAGACAGAGGATGTTGTACCTTATCGGCACTACTCACCAGCCTGATTTTTCAAAAAAGATGATACTTTCTTGTCCACCGTATATTATAGTTATCCATAGGTGCTTGTGGAAAAAAGCCTAATATGTTGAACGGAAAAACAAAGTAACGTATAGCCATCTGAAGAAAAAAGTGGGCGGGAGGCTGGTTGTCCATAGTAGTGCGGTTCGTCACAGAAATACTGGCTAGATGAAGGGCACTCACCATTGGTATCAAAAAGGAGTATTCTCAAAGGGCTTTTCTACCATTAAGGGAGTACATTGAACTTCACGACTTGACCATACCCAATGGCGGTTTGCAACGAATATTCGTAATGAATTTCACTGCATTCTCAACCTATTAAACTCTCCCTGTTTGTGACCAACGGTTAATTTATCCCCTGGGTAAAATGTAAAATTCCTGCTCAAAATTAGCAACCTCGTCAAATTTCACCTTTGCCGTTATTCGCAGCATCCCATAGAATGCCAGCAGTGGATGTCGTATTCTTCATCGCTGTATTACCGGAGTCTCGAGGAATAGCGCACAGCACCACTATAGTAAATATATAATGTTACATACCCCATTTTTTTTGGCCAATGTGGCACGGTAGGTCCAAACGTCCTTTTCGAAGGTCAAGTATCCTAGCTTAAAAAAAACACCTCGGCGGTATGCTGATTTAAGTTGAGCTGAGAGAACCCCTATAATTCCCACCAAGTTCGTGTTTCATGTCTTTCTGGGGGGAGGGGTTTTTCTTCACTTTACCCAACTCTTAAATTTGGTTGCATTATATTTTCCGTTAGAATTGATAGTGGGGTACCGCGCAGTGCGTAGATCGGATATTTTCTTATCTGGTACCAATGGTTTCTGGGCTTAACAGCAATGGATCTGGTTAAGGATCCTAGTCCTCGATTCAAAGTGATTATTTTTAGTTTCATTTTTTGATATTTTTCTTGTGAAAGGTGCAATAATGTGGGACACCAACGTTACTGCCATTGCTATTCCAGCCTAAATGATAATGTGATTGTATTATTTTTATATTATCCTTGAAGAAATATTAGTTCATGAAAAGACAGATTACTCTACAAATTTGGGACGTGTAAAAGGCAGAATAGGACAGTGAGGGAGGAGGAAGGGAGAGTTGTTATATGTATTGGTGGTCAGTATGATTATATTTTATTAGCATTAACTAGGTAGTTTTAAATCCTCTCTGATATCAATTTTTTTTGATTTTTCACCACCGAAGTGCCCTGGTGACATGGAGCCCTTTTTTTTCCTACACTTTATTTGCGCCAGTCACAGTATCATCATGCCCCCACCCGCATAAACGGGAGAGGGGGAAATAGGGAGCCCTGTCATGGCTCTTTGAACAATAAATTATTCTTTTTCTCTGGTATCATAGTCGTGACCCTCCAGGGATTCGTTGTTTTTTAATGGGCATTTGTTTGTGGCTGGCAGAGATTACTGAGCCGTGATAATGAACCATATTCTCGACCATATTTTATAACGTAGCAGCCACGTTGCAATGGTGACCAAGCCTAAGTATTACACCAGAAAGGCCCAATGCTATATAAATGTGGGTACTTTTTTTTCGTCTACATAATGATTTGGGGCAAAGGGATAAAAGTTACTTTTTAATCAATAGGATTTTGTTAGAGAACTATTCAATGCTGATAAATTATTACTTGTATAGTTGAAATAAAATTACCCACAAGTTCGTTGGACTATGAAATAAAGTATATAACTTACCTAGTATCCCATCTTATTGCTATAAAGATATTAGCTCTGTGATAACAGAGTCAGAAAATTACTGTTGAGGCTGTGACTGAGAATGACCCTGTGCTGGCATTAAGTAGCAGTGGCCTTGGACTTTGCAGGTAATAGATTGCTAGTGTCATCCTTTGGTTGTGTACACTGAAAACACCCTGGAATCTCACCATTCTCCCAGAGACCGAAGAGGATATGCCTGAAATTGAACACAGCAGCAAGAACCCAATTCCACAGCTGCTGACGAGGAGATTCCTTGTAATTTTTCATAAACTTCAACCATTTTCGGTTTTCATACCTAAGAAGTCCATGGAATTTAACCCTAGGTCTCTTCTTTTGCTGCTGTAAGAGGATCCAGGTCATTGGTGCGAGGAGGCACCACAATAAAACAATAGAGATGTACGGCTAGGTAAATGAATCTTTTAATTGAATAAGCACATTTACTTATTCATGAGGGACTCAAGTTTTCCTGACCCTGACTCCTTATGTAATAAAGTAATGACATTGTAACAAATCGAGCAGGATATTTCAATAAATGAACGAGTAGGAACATAGGGTATAAAATATTTATTTGTAATACACATGAGGAATCTGGATCTAGAGGGGTCGGTGGGCCCTATTTATCAGAGATATGACGGGTAACTGGTTGGGAATCCCTTGTGCTCTCAAGTGTAGGACAGGGGGACCATTGGCAAACCATCTGTTCACCAATCTGTACTCGTCTCTCTCCCTGCGTGGATGTCTCCTGGCCTCCTGTGGTCCTCTTACTACCTGTGTGCATCCCCTTGTTATGTGCAACGTGCTAAGGTTCATCTCCTGGACACAGGAGGGCCAGAATTGATTAAGCTGGGAGTTACCAGCCAGAATCCTCTGTGCCCACACTTACACAGTGAAGGGAAGTGGCTCTCCTTCTGGTGAGAGGGGGCGAGCCTCTAAGGGGAGGCCCTCGAGATCACTACAACATAATAAAATAAAAAGCACTTCAACACCAAATTGTAAGCAATTTCCCTTGGGGGCCTATGCTAGTCAATTGGCTCCATGTTGGGAGCACAAGACAAGGGGGGGCTTGCAAAGAGGTTACACCATCATTTGGGATGCCCTGACTTATGGCCATCAAATCAGCTTCATCTTGAGGGGGCTGGTCTTCCTCGTTGGAAGATGTACTCCAGCTCCTGTTCCATTACCGAATTTTTTACGAAAAGGAGGCGAGATATTTTTTAGTTTCCGAAAAAGTCACGTGATTTATTTCGACCTAAAATCGGCGGATTTAGCTCTATATAGTCGAAAAAAAAATCACCCATGTGAAAAGGGAAAATAGACCACGTGATAACGTAGGCCCTTAATCCTATTCCGTTGATGTATGGACCAACTGCTGATTTTTGCCCAATGATGATTTAGCCCGTTCCCACCACTGATAACTGGACCAACAGAAATGTTGGTTGGTCTAAGGAAGGGCTGTCGTCATGCCAAACCCATTTTTTTAAGGAGAGGACTGCTTTGTTATTTCAGTAGTTTTGGCAAAAGTATTTTATTTTTAAGTTTTATTAAACACTTTTTACAAGGTGAGTTGAAAGAAAGTGGACGAATAGCCATCGAGTCCAGCACTAGCGGGTTTTGTGGTATATAAGTGTACGTGTTATCGAATTCGTACCCCTGTAGCATGGGTATGGTGTATTGTTAGAATTCCAGGCACATAATAGTATTTCTGGCCATTTCCCGGTCGTGCATGCTTTTTCCATTTGCACAGTTTTGTCGAGGCTAGGTTCAAATTTAGCCTGCACATTCCGTTACATTCCCTCCTACAAAGCCCTTGGTACCGGTTTAGTCCGCGAAGAGAACCTGTTGAATATCACCGTGACTGGGGTGGGGCCCGTGGTATTACCACGCGTTTCGTCCCTTTTAACTAGCCTTTAACATGGCCAACCCGGTACCGCTCCAACCCCTGCGTTCTCCTCCAGCGGAGACGTCGCAATTGCCTCCGCAATACTCTCCCGTGACAAACACCCTGCCCCCACTGTCGCCCACCCATAGCACCACGGTACGGGATGCTGCCTGCGAAGAAAACGCCCAGGCCTTATCCGACTATGAAGCGCATTTAAAGACACGAAGACGATTCATTATCAACCGTTCCTTGGGCATTCTGTTTCTTGCGACCGCAATTTACGGCATTATACTCGGCTATACACTTCTTTCAAATGGTTCCCACACTACCTACTTGTGGGGTTTCGGTATTTTGCTGTTTATCATATACCAACTCGTGATACTGGTAAGTAATTTACAACTCCTAACCTTTACTATTCGTGGACTGGCCATTTTCCTGTCAGATTATCATATGGGGAGCGATTCCTTACTTTCCTTACAAGTATACTAACCCCCCTTTCCCCCACTTCTTTGTTGTTTTATTCTCATGTGTTTTCTTGAATGCCTACATTACGCGGACTATCATCAGCACCTCGTACGGCAACTTCGGCGGCTAAAGGTCGAGCATACCATTTTTAAAGAATCCCTGGAAACTACCCAAATCCCTAATTCACTCTACATTGCCCAGATAGGGGCATCACAGGCGCTAGCGCCCCAAGCGTCATTGATTCCGCCACCACCTCCCTGTTACAGCGAAGCTCATATGTTACCACCGGCCTACACTCCTAAACCGGTGGAATACAACCCACCAACTGTCCCGCTCGCTACTCCGCCCAACCATGGTACTAGTCGTTCACCCCCAGAGCGATAGGACAAGGCGATTTTCGTTACTGCTGACCAAGCCACCGCAATCTTGAACTATTCTGCCCGAGTAAGCTAGTATTGTATGCTTTAGGAGAAAAAAAAACAAAGGCGCATCTAGGCTCGGCTTGGTATTCTTGGCCATGTCGACGAGACAAGGTGGGCGGGGACAGCTTCACTATACGTCCATTAATGCGCTGCAGACCTTCCGTGGCATGATCCGAAGTATCTTTGTGATGTCGCTGCCTTTATTTCTATTTTTATTCTGATGGCTTCCTTGTATTTCGTTAAGGGGGAAGCTAACTTTTTGTATGTATAAAACAGTGGCGCATGACTAACTTACCTTTATGTGTAATAGTTACAGCTAACCAAACCACTCGCTGTTGTATATCACAGTTGACATAGAGGTCGATTAATCCCCACAACTTCTTTAACAGTTTCAGTATAATGTTCGTAAGTATTCCTTTTGTTTGTGCTGCTTCCCGTGTAAATCTTCGTAGCGAATTTTTACATAGATTCAATATTGCAGATACCATCGGTAGCATATCTTTATTCTTTTTTTTTCTACTCAGTAAACCATCCTCACACAACGATGATTACTCGCGCTCGGGGTTTCTGGATATCTACATTGGCGTTGGTATTGTTTCGTTCTTTGTCTGTTTATCATTTATACTGTGAAAAATAAAGCTATAAAAACACTAACGAGAGCAACGGTAAAATTTCTGCAAAGGTCATTTTAACTAGTCACATTACGAACTGTGGGGTTCTTTTACATGTATGCCTACAGCCTTTCAGGGTCTGACAAGTAACGCAATGTATGAAAATGGAACAGCGAGCCCCTTTTAGTCAAATATACCAGGTGTCCCGTAAAAGGAATCCTACCCTAGTCGTTTGTCAAAATTTCGGTGAATGGGAAACAGTACGTATTCGGTTTAAATAAAACCACGACCCCAAGCCTTATCCAAATCCTTACTAGAGAGGAATTAAAACCCAATGCTTCAACAAGGTCCAAGTGATGGACAGCGATGAATACAAAAAAAAGATTGATCCGAAAATCATCATTATACAGCCTATTAGAATTTACACTAGAATCATAATTTATCTTTATGTGAAGAACTTGCAGGAAATGACATGGAATTATGGAAAACAGCAATAAAGACACCTGATCCGGTCAGGCGACCAAGTAGAGGGAGTATATGGTGTCACAACTTTTGGGCCATAAACAAGGTTAGAAAAATGTATCGGATAAGCAATGTATGGATATGACAAGGAAAAAAGACGATAAAAAAATTGCAATTTCTAACACATCCCAAAAAGGTGAATTGGTTACGTGTCGCAAGTATAAGAAAAAGAATAAAAATAAAGAAAAGCCAAGCGAGAAATTGCACATACACTAGGCTTGGTGATGCTGTTGGAAGGGGGGGAGCGTAAATTCATTAATGGTGGCGTTAAAATCTATATCCGAAAGGCTATAGGGACGGTTGGAGGATTGGAAATGTGATTGCCGAAGTACAGCAGGGAAGAGCTTGACCAATTTGGGCGCCTGGGACTCTTTGACCGCGGACGAGGTCGGTTGTATAGATAAGGTTTTGGAGGACGGCTGCTCTACATTCTGAGCCACAGTGGGAGTTACGTCCTTATCCTGTTCGCTGTCCCCGGTCAGGGTATTCGAACGAGACACAGTCGCCACCACTGGTACTTTGGCAGGGATATTGGGTGCAACCTGGTTGGCGACGGGTATGGTGGATTTTTCCTTGAAAAACTGCTTAATGCCTTGGACGTCACGAATCAATTCGTGGATGGTGCAACGCTCTGCGGGGTCCAGGGCAAAGATACGGGTGAGCATACGGAAGGCTTCGTCAGTGAGTGGGAACATGTCCATTAACACACGTGGGTTACGCGTAAATGCGGCAAAAGTGGGGTCGCAGTGATTGGCATTCTTCCAGGGGTTCCGTCCAAAGCACAGATTAAGGAAAATCACGCCCAGAGACCAAATGTCACAGGCGGCAGTACAGTAAACCGGTAGGCCCTTTTCATTATAATATGTAAAGTGTTTGCGACCGGCCCCAAAGTACTTGTCCTGCGTCTCAGGACTCATGTAAAAGCTGCTACCACAGCCAAATTCACTGGACCAAAAGTCCGTCGTCGCCAGACCAAAATCAGCCAACTTGAGCCGGCCGTCTGTCCCCACAAAGATATTTTCCGGTTTCAAATCCCGGTGGAAAATACCGTGTTCGTGGGAGTGGGCTACTGAGGATAGAATTTCTAAAAAGGCCCGTTTGATGAGCGACTGGTCTTTGCGAAGTCTGTGCCAGGGGTGTGTCACTGAGGTAGTGGTGGTAATAGCCTCGTAGAGATCGCCGTATGAGCAATACTCCATGCCCAAAAAGAGACAATTTTCGGTGTCGATGGCAAACTCCAGTGCTACGATATTCTGGTGACCGTTTAATAACATTTGGATGGCCATTTCTAGTCGGTGGAATTCCGTATCACGATGTTTCCCATTACCACTAGCCTTGGGAACCTTGTTGAGGCACTTGACGGCCACTTTGGTAAAGGGACTGCTCTGCAATTGGGCCAAGTAGATGGAGCCATACGTACCCTGGCCAATGGTTTCGTAAATCTTGAACTGGCGTTCCTTGTCATTTAGGATAACGCCAATCATACTGTCCTTGGAGGAAGCAGCGATGTTCGGATTCATAGCGCTCATGGTACGTAATTTTCTACTCAGCAAGATATGGTACAAAAATGACGGACTTGAAAATTAAGTGATACAAGGCCGAACGGTGTGACGGTAGACCCTACGAGGTTTTGGTGACTGTGGTCGCAGAGATGGGAAAGAGAGGAGGGAATAAAATGGAAGCCCGCTGAGGGTTAAACCGAAATTTACAACGAAGAGGGGGTGACCACACACATATGCAAGTACAAGACGTGGGTGAACACAGTCGAAGTAATGTAGTCCCTGGCGGGGTTATGCAGAGAATATAAATGCTGACGGTAACGGTGTGCCAATATCACTGGCTTCGTACACTGGATGACTAGGAGAAACTGGCTATGGGTCGCATCTAAAGAAAATGGGATTCGATAAAAAATGATATAATACAAAACATTGAAACAGATGTGATAATAGATAAAATTACGCGGGCCCTTTTTAGATTGCGTAGATATTGTTATAAAGAAAAAGATACAATGTATATAGGCCCTTAAATAAAAGTACAAGAGGCCCTCGTTGAATGATGATGTTTAGTTTGTGTTACAAAAAGAACCACAGTATAAAGTTATTGTTGTGTGGAAAAAAAAATAAGGGAGAGGGGAAAATGTTCGTTGTTATATAGTTGGGGAAATAGTTCTACATACCCATCACTATTGGACAAAAAAAATAAAACGAGAAGCCCCGCTCTAAGATGTGCTTCACCGAAAGAGCGTTTCCTTCCCTCCCCTTCCATCATTGAATATATCTACTGTTTTCCTGGTAACCCGGGTCTCATCGGGCCGCAGAGCGATTGGCTTGAAAGGCACCCACTTCATCGTTTCAAAAAGGAATGAAAGGGTCAGAGGAAGTGGCAAGTCAAGATGGAGACACAAACTAAGGCAGAAAAAAACAGCAGAATAAAGGGTATAAAATAATTCATGGTCTGTTGGCCAATAAAGAGTAAAAGTCAGGGTACACATTCAAGTCTTGGATGTGGGTGACTGGCGACACCAACCTACCCCACAACCTTTTTTTTTAATTTTTCTTTCATCTGAATCCAAAGTGGTTTACTCCAAGCTATCAGCCACCCATATATTCCACTGCTTCATACTTGGTAGTATTATCCCCAGTATTTTTTCTCCCTAAGAGAGGGTTACCGTCATCGTGAATCCATAGGATAATCAAATCGGGCATCACCTTCATGTCTGGGTACCTCAGTCATTGTTCTATGTATGCCGTTAGCTTATAATGAAGAGCGAGCCAATCCAACCGATAAAAGGGCGATACAAGAACTTAACTGCCCGATAGTATATTTTACTACCAAAGTCGCAATAACATCGCAGAAGGTGGTGATGGGACTAGTATAATATCAAACATCTTTCATTGTTTAAGAGCAAAAGGCGCGTGGGTAATTTGGAATAAGAGAGATGCCAAACGTTGCGTTGATTTATTCGGCTCATCAAACAATTAACTACCATCTGCTCTAACCACCTTAGTATCCCAGATCTCGCAATACTCCCTATGAACGTCGATGTAATACCTGTCCAACTCGGTAAATGGATAGGAGGTGGTTTGAACTCCTCGGAACAGCATTTCCGTTATGATTTAACCTAGAGGGGATAGTGGTTAGAAATATATTAAGTTCTAATTTAAAGTGGGTCAAACACAGAACGCAATTATCAATATTTTGCTGTAAAGGAACCCATGTTGTTTCATCGAACGTCATTAGGAAGCTGAGTTTAAATTATTTTTCGACTCTCCCAGTAAAAGGTAGGTATGCGAAAAGAGCACAAAGGAAAAAAAAATTGCCAAAGGTTAATATGTCGTTATACTCCCGCATCATCGCTGGAAGCAGAAAACTCGTATACGGTGCCCATCAAACGAAGGGTGCCACATGTGGCCTACCAACATTTTTGAATTTTCTCCGACTTGAGTTTCAGTTTAGGGGGAGGTTTTCGTGATTCATTATCTCGATCACGGTAAACAGCCGAGAATCTCCTGGGCCATGGTAACCGTTGGTCGCCGTGGACCTTATCCCTTTTCTCTTCCACCGCTTTTCCTCCAACCAAATTCCCTACTCAAAGTGGCAAGTGGGATCGTCCCTGATCTTACTTTTACTGCCATACATCAATAATAACAACCCGCTAATTTCGAGTACACCAAGGTACCAGGATAAATGGGAGTTAGGGGGAGACAAAGAGCTCAGCGGATTAGGAACTAGATTAAAGTTAATGAAGAAAAGGGAAATTGACATCAGTATTACCAGCCATTGACGCTCCCTTGTCCTCCTCTTCAGCATCCGAACTTTCGTGCTATCATTTTTCTTTTTTCCCCCTTTTTATAGGGTTAGACCTACACAAACTGTGTACATTTAGCCGTATTTTTCACTTTTGTTTTTAGTACGTTGAAATTCCTAAAATGATTTAATAATGTGATAGACTTAATAGCTAATACATACCGTCACAGTCATAAGGAGCATAAAACGAGGATTGGTGTCCCAGAGCTGCTGCAGAAGCTGGGGAAGCATTTTTTTTCTATCAGTCATAGTTCGACTTAAGCTTAGTGTTCATAGTCTCTATGAGTTATTCTGCCCGATGTAAAAAGTAAATGTACGCCGCATCAACGGGTGGGTTGGGGGCCACCACCACTTTGTTGTCGTTGAACAGAACCCATTGGTTCAAGTCTTCACGCCAAACGTGGGCCACATAATGGCCACAGTGCACTGACGTGCCCTTGTGGGACACAAAACTAGCCAAGCGGTAGTGACCGGGTAGCGTTAGATCACTAGGGATGGGCACATCCGACGAGCTGGACTGACCGGTTGCAGTTTCCGCGTCCTCCGGGTGGCTAAATATCCACTCCACGGCCCGTTCCATTTGGCCATCTGTGGCCTGTAGCGCCTGCGACGCATGGTTCCGACTAAAGCCCATTTCCATTAGCATAGATACGTCCGTATCATTAAGGGACGGGGCTGACTCGGAAGCTACAGGCAATGGCTCGTCGATATCAGGGTCGTCCAAGTGTTCAAACAACCAGTTCATAGCTGCTTCGGCGCCATTATTATGAGTATGTAAAAGTGCTCTACGACACCGAATCTCAGGGAAGCCCATAGCCATGAGCTGGGAGAGGACCCCTTCGTCGACGGTGGTTTCCACAGAAGCCTGGGTTGGGATCTCCCGCGGTAGTTCCGTTTCTCCTGGCTGTAGCCCTCGACCACGGTATCCATCCAGGTTAAGGTCCCCCACACGTCCGTCTCCCTGGGTAGGCAGTTGCACTGGGGTGTTTACCTTTTCAGGGACCCAGTTGACCAAGCGGAAACGCTGCATATGGAGAATCAAAACCTGTGGGAAGCTATGGAAGCGCTGGCGTTTACGAACAGTGGTAGAGGTGTGGCACTGGGGACAAGCATATCCTTCAACAGTTACGTCGGACGTGAGGAGATCCAGGCACTGGTCGAGCGTAACCGGTGTATTCGGTTGTTCCGGTCCCGGCAGGAGGGGCACTGAAAGAGAAGAAGTATCACTAGTGCTGTAACGTACACCCTGACAGGTAAGGCATTGCAGTCGTTCCTCTAAACGGAACCGGAAGAACTGGGCGGGATCCGCCGACCCACCATCCACTGCGCGTTCTCTTTGTTCTGTCACTTTGAGTAAGTGCTGGAGAAACTCGTACGCATCCTGCTGCCGCATCGTGCTAAACTCGGGATGCTCATTACCGACCAGCATCTTGTACATACGTGGAGCAATACCGTCCTGACCCTTGGGGGTGTCTGTCGCCTCGACTAGTCCTATAGAAGGAACAGAGTAACGCCCAGACCACAGACCATCTATCAGTTTAACCGTCTGACAGAAGAAGCATTTGGGTGGTCCCAGGGTGCAGGTGGCGGGATGACTAGTGATAATGGGCTCGTACCGACGGCGAAATTCGGGGAGGGCCATGACACACTGCAGCACCGAGGACATGTAGCAACTGTTGCCCAGATTGGATAGCCCGGTCAACCCGGGTCCGAAAACGGGTTGGAGCTGTTGGCCGTCTTCGGTGGTCATGCTGAAATCAAATTCGATATTTTTAGCTAACTGGAGTTCTGCCATGCTCTTCTCGGTTTTACGAGCGTTGGCCACGCTGATACCAAAGGTTTGCAAGTGGGAAGCCAAGGCCGGGTCCGTACAAGCGTCATCGCATCGGTAGCAGTACAAATCCGCGTCGCCTTCGGGAGTAATGGTGCCTAATTTACAGGATACTGGGTGACCCGTTTTTTCGTAGTGGAGCACACCGTGATCGTTTCCACCGGACCCGTCGAACTGACGACGACCGCAGCCCACGTTGCCGCAGGTTAAACACAGCCAGAGGTTTTCCTTGAGGTCGCACTCTACACAGTGTTGTAACACATTGACATCGCGAAGGTCCACGGGTCCCTGAACTAGCGTTTGTACATGCGCACAGGTGACGGGTTCATTCTCCTCCCAGGCCTTGATTTCGGATTGTCTGGTGGCCGACAGGGAATACAGAATGGCATTTACACGGCCCTGGACAGTCTCGGGGAGCTCGGTGGCCGGGACCAATGTATCGCAATGATAGCATTTTATCTGAGTGTGGTGGTCGTATTTTTCAGTGTCCGCTGCTTCTTCGGCAATGGCCAACTTGGTGATCTTTGGAGGTTTGGGTCCTTCCAATGCGTTACGTTTGGGCACACGCTTAATATTTAACGCTAACGGGTGGGTGGTTTTCTGGTGGTGAGCAACGCCGTGATGTCGCTCTTCACTGGTGCAACCACCGTTAAAGCATGTCAAACACACGTCTACACCTCCAGGGGCATCCTGGGTATCAAAACACAAAGTACACTCGTCCTTGTACACCACTGGTTGATGAACGGGAAGAAACGACGCCTCCTGGAGGTGGGGACATGGATGCGAGGCGGCCATGGCGAACCAAACGAGCTCGGAGTTTAAAGGGGAATCAGTCAGACAGGAAGAAAAGGTGTGTCACACTGTAGAAGTATGAAAGGCGGTAAACGGTCAAAATAAAAGCAAAGGTCCGCTCAATGAAAACCAGGTTTAGGAACACTAGAAGGAACGAGTAAGGGGAAAGAAAAGGAGAAAGGGTTTCTAAACGGGGAATATATGTTTCGCAGCCCCCTAAAGCTTCTATACTAATGTTCGGTTCTATCGTGTATCACTGCACACTTGCACAGTGGAGTTGCTTCCCAAAAATATCAATCATCATCAAACTTGGGGTCGAAAAGGTTATACCAAGTTGATATGCTATAGTTATATTGAAGTTAAATATGTCATTACTAAACAAGCTAAATCCGTTGGTCTGAGTGTAGACGCATTCGTTACCCTCACATCAATGTGTACAGTGGAAACACGATACTTGGCTGCGCAGGAATCAGTGGGATTCGAACCCAAATCACGGTTTTACCAAACACCATAATGTGGTTAGAGGGCCAGAATTAGGGCACGCGACACTCGTAACCCATTGTCTTTATTAAGGACAAACCATTTCCCGATGGTGTTATATTCCCAAAATAACTTCAACGTATTGTCACTCATTTCCACAGGGTAGGGCTACGTAGGGTCCGATCTCCCCCTCCCCTCCCAAAGCTGCAGCTTGCAACTAAGGTTCCCACGCTTACAAATGGCCAAGCGTTGCTGTGGCTCGCAGGTTACACTGTTGTCCAGGCCACTGGGATTAAAGACTGTGACATCCGGGAAAGTATCCCGCCGCCTGCTGGAGCCATGCGGAGATGACGCTTCCGGAGGAGCCGCCGGAGGTTTTACCGGTCTATCGTACACTCCACAGGTATACTTGATGTTGGCTTACAACCCCAAAATCTGGCCATGGAAGGCGATGCTATCCTTCCTCAAGACAATTGTAGTGAGAATTTTGATATTGTCGGTAATACGCGCCGACGTAAAATTAAAATAGACCTTGGGTTCCACTGCAACGCAACTAACTGATTCAAGGACCGATATCGCCAAGGTAGCCACTCTCTGCAGCTTCACAAGCATGGTGATAGAGCGGCGTATGCTGAGTTGTTAGAGATAAAGATTATTAATTTACCGAAAAGAAATAACCAAGGCGGAGCAGTCGGCAGGAAACGGTAGTATATTTGTACGTATTGGCTGCGAACGTACGGAAATATGGTACAGATTGGTCCAATGCTTCAGCATGAACAGAGAGAGGGTCAAGGACAAGTATCGAAATTGAACCTCACAAAGCTGTACAGTTTTGAAAACCACCGCAGAATAAGCTAGGTATTTAAAGCCATTATGTGGTGTGGTGATCACCTCCAACCTTCAATTATTGGTTTCCAAGAGTAAATGAACGGTCAGGTAAAGGTAGTATAGTATCAACTCCCGAGAATGTTTACCCTTAAGAATACGAAATATCTGTCCAAAATAATGCGGCGAAACTGGACAAACCAGTTCGTAGGTTCCACGGGGAGTTGGTGTTGCCTCATCCCAACCGTCTGAACGAATCGTTGTTAACTGAGTGGAAGAGTTGGGTCATATGTAAGGAACGCATTCCTTATCATTCTTTCCCGTATTCTACCGGGCTTTACCCATGAACTGGCTCGGTGGATATTTTACCTTGTGCATGTCGGGAATCACTTTGAATATTTAAACTACCATCCTTTTCCCAATAAACTAGGGATGTCGCACAGGCACATGCACTGAAACGCCTTTGTCGGTTTATTTTGGATATAATGATATCGCATACGAATTCGGATTACTTAGTTTCATGTTTCCTAAATAGGGATCAAAACCATTGTTATGTGCATGTAATACTTCCGGTTAAAGTGCCGGGTTTCTACCGCACTCCGCCTTCTTATCTTTTGTATTCCTGTCGTCCTTTACTTTTTTTAGTGTTGTTTTTATCTTGCTACTGAGAGGTTTTCGCCACCTGTGTTGTAAATTAGCAGTTCATAAGCGTCTGGTCGTTTCAACCACAGAAATGATGGACAGGGAAGGTGGTTCGGTGCAAGGGCGTGCTAAGCGGATTAAACCATAGCCACCTATTTTTTTTTTCAAATCGAAGGCCAATCTCTATAGAGTTACCTGCTAACGTACACTCTGAAACCATCAAATTACGGTTACCTATTTAAGGGCAGGTATTCTGTCGCTTCCATAGGAATTGTCTACAGAATAGAGGCGTAATGAATTCCAGGTGCAAATCTATAGTGCCCCAATCTCCAGCCTTACTTGCTCTAACTCCTGTTGGGCAATGACATGCTAAACTACAATGGCTCGTCCATATCGAGACACAATATACCGAAACACGCAATAGGTTTTGCTACGTGTCCCCTAACCACCGATCGCTCTATCATTCATTACGTTAAGGTGATACATCGTTTAGCACTATCACAATTATAAATTGTTGCACTAACATTATAGCCAGCGAATGGTTGTGTTATGTTACGTAAGCGGTACCATTTTCTCCCTGTCTAATAAGAGCAACAATTAGAGAGGAATGGTGAACTCGAAACTGGCTGTGGTGAATTCAATGCTAATACCCGCGTCATTGTTCCACGGAAATTGGTCCGGGTACTGACCATCAATTCTAATCCCATCTTTGTTTAAATATACATAACACCTTATTTAAACCTTTGTATTCATATTGGCCTACTTTGGTAAATCGAGGTAACTGATGAGGCCCCAGACCGCTCTGCGATTCCAACTATAGTGTTATCGGATGCAGTGGGAATAAACATATTATCAATGTCGCGGGTCATTTTGTCACCGTGATTTTCCGGTGTACCGAAATATTATCTGGTCTGTGCACAGTTTAGTCAGAGTATTTTTAAATCCACTATCGGCATTTTGGCCCTAACGAAAAGTTTACTACGGGTAAATCTTTGTGATGGCTGGTATTGGACGAATCCATAGTGGGCATGTGATCGATTTTCAATATTACCTTGGACCTCTGCCGCAGCAGGTTATATTCCCAGTCCAGTCATGAACTGATTCGACATGCCAGTAAAAAAAAAACCCCCCATCACACACAGTTTACCAGACTAGAAAAACTACCCCCCCTCAAAGGTAGTAGGTAAGTAAGGAGGACAAAGTGACAGTACCTTTAGCACTCGTAAGAGCAATAGCTCTGTTTACAAGTCCAGAATGTGTTGGAAACTTGTGTGCTACATTTTCTTTTTTTTTTGTTTAGTTTACTTTCAACAAACTGCCTTAACTTTAGTTTTGTTATTTGTAATAACTGATTATTTTTCAACCGTTTAGGCTAGTGTCCATTGTCGCGGTGGTTACTACGTACGGGCTCGCTGGGTTAAAGTTACCACACTTGTCATGAACAACAAGTGATGCATGATCCCGATTACTTCCATTCCACCACACTAAGACGCACTGAATAACCCACGGCTTCCGGTGCGATACGCTATCTTAAAGCCTGCAATTATATCGTCACCAATCCATTGCTGTATATCCACTAGTTCTTTAACACATCCATGCCCGAAGATTCAGTAGCATGCCATGGCCAGCCCCCTTACTCCAAAGAATAACGCGGCAACCCAACTGCGCTGGCTAACGCGGGCCAAACGTGAACTAGTGACTACCGCCACACCCGAGTCTGTTGTAGACACCCGCGGTCAATATGAATTCGCACCACCAGGGCAACTCGACTACCACCACCAGCCATTGGTTATTACGACTTGGCATGAATTTCGAAGAGCCTGTGCGAACCAGGGTGATCCACCCGTGCGACAGGATGTAGCCCAATCATTGCCAGGACTCAAGTCGAAAACAACCGATTACAGTTGGGCAGTGTCTAACCGGTCGTCTCAATGTACAACCGTACAATCGTTACCAAACATTCCTACATCATCTGCTATCCAGTCCAAACCAGCAATACAAGGGCCTCCGTCTAATATACCAGTTTTGACGGGATGTGATGACGATGACGATGATGATCTGGAAACTACTATGGCACTTCTGAAAACACCTCCTATGCTTGATACCGACCTTGACGCGGAGTTGGCCTTGCTTATTGACGACGACGATGACGTAGTCAATGATTTCCAATCAACCCCCGCCCTTCGTACAACCACTTCATTGCCCAAGACACCGTCACCATCGCAGGGAAAGCCTAACCAGATTCCGGCGGCTCAGTCCCACGGGCAGAACGACCCGATCACCATTGATGATAGTTTTGATATGGCCGGTTGGGATGATTTCGGGGAAGACATGGACTGCTTTATTTACGATGATGATGTTGTGCAGAATTCTGGAACAGCTAACCCTGTGAGATCTGACCTCTCGGTAAATCCGTCGACTGACCTGACAATACAATCCTCGATCATAACTACCCCTAAATACCAGTCCCCACCGTCCTCCCTGGCACCAACTGTCGCCGGTACTCTCAAAAAGTACACTTCTGATTCGGTTGGTCCCACAGTATGCTCGACGAGTAATACCATTTCTACTCTGGTGGACCGTGGATCTCAGAACAGCGAGTTGGCACTTTTAACGCAGAAAAAATCACAACTAAGTGACCAAATATGCGATTTGGAATTAGTTGACCCCCAGGCCTCAGTGCATACCTTGATCCCTCTAGGAATTCCCCCTGGGGATGATCTTTCCTTGACAGTTGGCCAACGTATAACCCAATTGCGAGAGGAACGTACCCGAGTGGTAAAGCAATTATTCGCCATGCAAACACAAGCTAGCCACACCCCTACCCACGACCGATTGGCTGATCCACCATCAGCTGACCCGTGGAGAACAGAGACGTCGCGCGCTTTGGTCACACCTGGAATACCGTTGGCTCCCACTACCCGCTCCTCGATGTTTCCTTCCACGCATAGCGACATTGACCATGAGCCGTTTACCCGCGGGTCTACCCCCTTAGTACCCGCAGGCCAGGTGGATTGGGATCCTCCAGTACGTTCTTCGACTTCCCCCAACCCTATAGTGGACCATCAACCGGCAGAATTGGTGCTTGCCTCTCCGAGCACTCGACAGGCCCTTACACTACCTTCGCCCTCCGCTCCCAAGGCATCTGAACTCAACTATCCTTGGTCTCGAGAAGTGATCAAAGTACTGAAACAAGTGTTTGGACTCCAAGAGTTTCGCTCCAACCAACTGGAAGCCATCAACGCTACCTTATCGGGTCAGGATGTGTTTGTGTTGATGCCCACTGGCGGAGGTAAAAGCTTGTGTTACCAGTTACCCGCCATGGTGACCAAAGGAACCACCAACGGGGTAACCATTGTCATATCCCCTTTGCTATCGCTGATGCAGGACCAAGTGGAACATCTCCTGGCCCGCGGGATCACGGCGGTATGCCTTACCGGTACCTTGGGTAGTGCAGGTCGACGGTTCGCCTTTGACGAGTTACGACGACCTAACCCCTTATTAAAATTACTGTACCTGACGCCAGAAATGATTAACAAGAGTCAGCAAGCCCAGGAAGCCATCACTTTGTTGTACGAACGTAAAAAATTGTCCCGGTTCGTGATCGACGAAGCCCATTGTTTGAGTCAATGGGGTCACGATTTTCGACCGGATTATAAAGAATTGGGTATGTTGCGGGTCCAGTGGCCGGGCATTCCATTGATGGCCTTAACGGCGACAGCCAATGGTAAAGTTAAGTTGGACGTCATGCATAACTTACGATTAGATCCCGAACGGTGTCGGGTACTGACGCAAAGTTTTAACCGGCCCAATTTGTATTATGAAATCCGGCCGAAAAACAACCGCACAATTTACGCCGATATTTACGCATTTATAACTTCCCAGTGTGCTCACCAGTCGGGCATTATTTACTGCACCTCACGCAAGTCGTGCGAGGAAATGGCGGATAAATTACGTACGGAGTATCATTTACCGGCCGATCATTATCACGCTGGATTGGAAAAGGAAGATCGGATGCGGATACAGCGGGAATGGCAAGCCGGTCATTTGAAAATTATCGTGGCTACTGTGGCGTTTGGTATGGGGATAGATAAACCGGACGTACGGTTTGTAATTCATCATTCATTGCCCAAGTCACTCGAAGGATACTACCAGGAAACTGGACGAGCCGGTCGAGATGGTAAACCAGCCGTGTGTGTCTTGTTTTATTCATACGCGGATATGAGTTCCATCGTGTGGATGATTGATCGAGGTGAAGGGAGTTGGGAACAGAAAGAGCAGCAAAGGGCTAGTTTAAGGCAGGTTGTCAATTTTTGTGAGAATCGGACGGACTGTCGACGGCAGTTGGTGCTTATTTACTTCGGGGAAAGGTTCGATGCCCAACAGTGTTACCGGACCTGTGATAATTGTCGTAACCGCGAAGGGTTCCAATTGCAAGATGTGACGGAACATGCCCAAAATGCCGTACGGCTAGTACAGGAGTTGACGTCCAGTGGAAGTAGGAGTAATGGACGTAGGGGTCGGTCACGGTCCAATCGGGGTAACGGCGGTAATCGGGGTAATGTCACTTTATTGTACTGCTTGGATGTGTTTCGGGGTATGAAGGGCAGTAAAATCATACAGGCGGGTCACCAACATTCGCGGTATTATAGCAGCGGTGCCCAGTTGAAACGTACCGACGGTGAACGCTTATTTCACCATTTGGTAGTACAAAATGTCTTGCAGGAACGCAACGAAACGAACGCCATGGGATTCGTCAATACCTATTTGGAATGTGGACCCAACGCCGCCCGGCTTTTGGAGGGTCAGATGAGCATTAAGATTCCCTTTACACTGTCGAGTACTAGTGCGACCTCCAAATCCAAGAGTTCCTCCACCAAACGCCTGACTAGTTCCAACAGTGAAAAAAAGACAACGTGGGAGATTGCTACCACCACCACCACTACCACCACCAGGACAAGTCGACTTCCCGCGTGGATGCAAGAGGAAATCACCACGTCGGAAAAACGACCTCGCGCTCGTAATATTAAGGATTCCGGGACGACTGGCCAGATTTCAGCGGCGAAGATAACCCGGTCACAGCTCAAACGAACTCCAGATGCAGATTTATCCGGAAATGACACCAGTACTACGATGGGCTCCGATACCGGGTCAACTTCATCATGGACGACAAAGCCCAAACGTCGAACCATACGCAAAAGTTCCACGAGGTTACCCAAAGGCAACCAAGATATAGCCCGAACTAATGATTGTACAAATGTGCAAAGTAGTATTACTCTGACCACAAGGAGCAACTCCGTTGACAAACCCATGACTACCGCCGTCAATTTGGTGGCCCAACCGAAAACGACGTATAAAAGTACTATGGTGATCGAATCAGACGACGACGAACCTATCGCCCAGGTTATTCAGTATTCTCGTCATTTTCGCTAGCTCTCGTCTGGGTTGACCATGGTCATCATCCGTAATTCCTCATTGATGGTATCAATATAGACCAAAGTAAGAAATTGATTGTGCTGAATCATGTATTCCTTTTTTTTTCATTTTTGTTGGATACATATAGATCTGTTACTGGGGGGGGGGCTACCTCATGATATTGAATGCTGAAGTCACACATCAAAAGAATTCACTTGTATTATATCTACAACGAACGTAATATTTATCGAGCGTCAGAAGTACACTGGGTTATACAACTGTTGTTTCGATATACAAGCCAGAGACTATTGTGTCTAGCGTACTGTATCATCAAATATACACAGAGTAGACACCACCACACATCTGATGGAATTCCCAGTATCACCTCACAGTTAATATGGATATTTCCTTTTCCAATCGCACACACCTCAAAAGCATGAATCACAACCAAAGTATTCCACTTGGTACATTATATTTATTTCGCACGGGAACATTCGCTCATCTAAAAATTTTTTCTTAAAAATACCAGGGATAGAGCATGAAGGAGAATGTAAAATCTGTAAAGTGAGAACCGAAAAATAAATATAGGAAAAGAAGTCACGGAAAATGCTTTTTGCACAAGGGTAACCTGAGGCCAGCGCAGGACTTGGATCACATCTCCTACAGCGCCACATCGATTACATAAACTGGAATTTAAAGCGGCCACCTTGACCCCCGCCGAACCCTTCGAAGGGGAAACCACCACCCCCTTGGAAAAAGAACTGCTGGCCACCTCCCGAGGCGAAAGGATTGAAGCCGCCGCCGCCGCCACCTCCAGGGAATCCACCACTGGGGTCGTTAGGGTCGTGACCCTGGTCGTACTGGGCACGACGCTCGGGATCTGATAAGATTTCGTGGGCTTCGTTAATATCGCTCATTTTCTGGTGTACTTCTTCCTCGGACAGGTCCCCACGGTAACGATCGGGATGCCACACCTTGGCCATCTTCCGGAAGGCGCGTTTGATGTCGGCGGGAGTGGCCTCTTTGCTCAGTTCCAGGATCTTGTAATAATCTTTACGTTTGGCCTTGCGTTGTAGTTGCATGGCTTTCATAAGCTTTTCTCGTATTTTGGAATTCCGACTGCCGCTAAGTTCTTGGGCCTTGTTGAGGTCCACCACGGCCTGGTCCCCTTCCTCCTTGAGTAGGTAAAGGTCAGCCCGAGCCAAAAGACTTTCAACATTATTAGGATCGAGACGGAGGGCCTTGCTGCACCACTCGATCCCGTGCTGGTGTTTCTTAAACCCAGCGAAATACTGACAGGCCTTGTGGTAAAGATCGACTACCAGCTCGGGTACTACTGCTGTTCCGGTTGCTTCTTCCGTGGTATCGGCACCACCTAACTGTGGATCGCCCAGGTCCCAATCACGATACAATGTCACGGTTTCCTCTTCGAGCTCCTGGATCAGTCCCTGCGGCGGGGCACTGTCGGACGTTTGGGCCGTCTGGTGGAACGCCGTGAGTTTCTTGGCGGCAGAGTTGAATTTCTTTTTGCCGGCGTCGGTTTCCACTTCCTTTACAGCTTTTTTAATCTTCTTGAACCGTTTAAACGCCTTGGAACAAGGTTTGTGTTCTGGATCTGAGCGTAGACATTCCTTGACGGCCGAAAGTGCCTCGTCGTGCTGGTTCAGCACATAGAAACGAAGCTGGGCCACCTGTAGTTGAATGTCTAATTGGGTCGGGTCCAACCGAATGGCTCGACCATAGTCCGCCACTGCCTGGTGAATGTCCTTGGCGGACCGTTGGCAATCCCCACGTAATTGGTACAGGTCCACCTTCTCACTCGCCGTTTTCAAAGCCGCAGTGGCGAATTGTACACATTCGGCGTAGTTTTGGTCGTCCCGGGCCTTTCGGGCCTGCTGGTACGCTCGTTCGGCCTGAGTGACCTTGTCCAATCCCTGTTGTGCAGTCTCCTGCGCTTGTCCCCCCAGGGCTTCCAGGGCTTCCCAGTCGGCCTTGGCGGCTTCAAAGGCACCTCGTTTGTTGAGCAATTTGGCACGTTGTCTCAGGGCAGGTTCAAAATCAGGTTTGTGTTTGAGCGCCTGGTCAAGGTCGACCAAGGCAGCCGTCGTACGTCGTTCTCGAAGGTAAGCGGTAGCCCGGTAAAAGTACGTCATGTAATTGTCAGGGTCGGCCTTGAGTGCCTCTTGGAAAGTGTCGTAGGCAGCGGTGTAGTCCTTAGCCGCTACATGCTCCTGGGCCTTTTCCAAAAGGCTTTGTGCGTGATCCCGGCCGGGGTCTTCTCGAGCCCATACCAGAGCGGAGGACCAGGCGACGGCATACAGGGCAAGAGTGGAATGGAGGCGCATGTGTAAACCTGGTTCACTGGGTAGTGAAATAGAAAAGCAGGAGCAGAAAAAAAAGGGAAGCCCAAACTGGTAATTGCTGCAAAGAATGGAGAAACCTCCCGAAAAGTCTAGAGTGGAAAGAGATGGAAAGAAATTAATAATGTATAAGTAGTTGTAGACAAAACACTGTTACCGAAGCGGTCTAACCGAAACCAAAAAGCGAGCAACAATAAACAAATTGACAGAGCCAGGTATAAGAGTAGTTGAAAAGTGCAGGGTCACTTCCTCACTGGGCCAGCGGTCAGGGTCCATCCTAAGGCCCATTTATCTATTCCTATGGGATCCACTCATTTGTATCCACGTTGACAATACTCATCTTTTTTTTTTCTGTCTGCCAAAAAAAAATAACGCCCACTGCCACCCCATTCCGGCCACAGCGTCGGAGGGCCGAGGGGTCCCAGGCCACATTGCGTTCCACAACGAACAACTTAAACCGTGAACTCTTTGTGGACATTTTTATCCTGAGTGCCTCGCACTCACTCACTTTTCGTTTTACTAGTTCTCTTTACTACGTCATGGCCACATGATGTTATCTAATCGTTACACAAGAACACCACTGTATCACATCACTCTCACTCGAGTCGCAAGGGAGGTCATTTATTGTTATCTACACGCCCAGTACTAAAGCGGCAAACAGCGAACTGAAATTAGCGATGTGTCATGTTAGGTGGGAAGGTATCTCTATCCCTCCACCTGCATGGTCAACCAAGCCAGCCTTCATCAGCAAAAAAAAACCCTAAACCCACTGACTATGTTGAATCTTGAGTGAAAAATCAATATGGGATACACCCTGGGTCACGGAACCCAAACTGATGATATCGATGTGTGAGGAAAAATAGTCGGCAATAGTTTCTTCGGAAATTCCTCCGCTAGCTTCCACCAGAACGTGTTTGTAGCCACGTTGGGCCCAACGATCCTTGACGCTGGCCGCCGCCGTTTTCATACCTGCCGAGTCAAAGTTATCCAACATCACAATGTCCGCCCCTGCAGCAATAGCTTCGTCAGCCTCCGCTTCCGACTGACATTCCACTTCAATTTTCACCGAGAATCCGCCTACCGAGCGGGCCTTTTGGACGGCTGTCGTAATGGACCCTTGACTCCAAATATGATTATCCTTGAGCATAATACAGGACGACAAGTCCATCCTATGGGTATCAATTCCGCCCACCAGCATGGCGTATTTTTCCACCAAACGGAACCCCGGCGTGGTCTTTCGGGTCCCTGCGATCAACCCGGTGTAGCCGTGGGCTTTCTTGAGTTTAGCCAACCGACGGGCGTGCGTGGCAATACCGCTGCAACGGGCCAGCATGTTCAGCGCTACGCGTTCCCCCATGAGCAACTGGCGAGCCGGTCCGTACACATAGGCCACTTCTTTGATGGGTTTGAATTCGGTTCCTTCGGCCACTAGCCATTCTACACGACAGCCCACCTGCTTAAACACCTCGTCGAAAAACGGTTTACCCGCCACCACACCCGGGGTTTTACCCAACAACACCGCACGTTCCTGTTTTTCGCCCACTACGAAACCTCCGTAATCAAACGAGGGTGTGTCTTCTTTGAGCCATGCAGTGACCAGTGTGGAGAAATGGGGTGGTAACAGGTGTTCGTACGAGTTTGATTCGCTGGCCATGGTGTTACTCCGAGTTATAAGGCAATGGGCAATTAAATAAAAACAGACGTAAAAAAAAAGATAATTTGCAATCAACTGTACACAGAAGCGATATAATTTGATTATATATAAAAAGAACGTAAACAGGCTACAAACAATTTGAATCTAAGCAACCGGTCCAATTGAGAGTTCAAGCACATGGTCAGGTACACCCAGCAGAAAGGTGCCTGAAACCAGTGAAGCGTATATTACCTTGGCACCCCACGGCCCAATCCCAACACACTCAGTGACTGCCCACGGGCTCAGTCCAAGAAAAGCTTTTTTCAGAAATCTGCTCGTGGGAGCAACGAATGTAATGTACGATTCCCTGCGGTTGAATACCTTCATTAGTCTTGGCCATGCGTTGTAGGTTGAATAAAAAGCAAAAACGTTTTATGTAACAAATTAGCTTCATCAAAGTATTGGGAACCATCTCACTCACTTTATCACTTATACCAACGACCGGTAATATCGTTTTCCTTGAGCGGTTTTGATTCTAGTGTGATCCTACGTCCAACAACGCAAAATACAGTGCTCGGCAGCTCCCGAAGGATTATCAATACTACAGTCGAAAAAACGTCAGGGCACTTTATCCCAGCCCATGGCAAAAGGCAATTTACAGCCAGAAGAATAGCCTAGGGTTTTATAGACCACAGTCAACATTGGTATAGCCAGCGATTAAACCAAAGTCTCCTTTTGACATTAAAAGCAAATGCCGTGAAATCTAACCCACATCTGCAACCAAATGCCGTGGATAAGCATCAAAAAGATACTAACAAAGATATGCGGGCTGTGTAAATCCAAGGCAGCCACGACCAGCGCCGGGTAAAACACGAGTGGAGTTGGAGCGTAGGGATAGCACTGTATTTGTAGGTGACCCAACTTGACTATAAACAGGGCGAATTTTAACAAAGTCACGGTACGGCGGGAAAGTTGTTTTTCTAAAGGGAGGCATATTTGGTAGAGTAACCCTATTATGGGGCGGTACCAATCAGGTTCCCTGGCGGGTATCGTCCCGTCGGTTAGCAATCGTCGAGTAGGTGGTTCCAAGGAAATAGAGTGAGAGTGTTCTGATAGAGATGTAGAGGCTCTATCCAACTCCTTAGAGCTAGAGCTGGCCCCCAATGAATACGTTCTCTCTCGAGTTTCAGGAGAAACAGTCGGAAGAGTGGTGGCGGAAGAGGTCGGTGATGACGACGAAGAATAGGGACCTACCATGGAGGATCCACCATTACCCAAGTTAGCTATAGGTGAAACTCTACTTTCGCGATTGGATTCTAACCGCGGGGCAGAATGAGGTAAACTGTGCCTGGACCTCAAGGAAAATGGATCCCCCCGTCTAGAGTTAAATGTAGATGCTTTTCGAGAGGTAGGTCGTGCTGACGTGGAAGGTTTCGCTGATCTGACCTCGGAGTTGGCGGGGTTGGTCCGCTCCAGTCGGCGAATTCGCCTGGTAAACTGTTTCCAGTGTTTCGAATCCAAAACGGCGTTTACAGAAGGACGGCTTTGCGCCTTCGAAGTGATAAGGGCCCTCATCAACTGTTTAAGTTCACGAGGGAGAACCAAGGGCTGAGTGTCCACAATGAACTCACTCTCTGCGTCGGTCAACTCACCATGCAACTGAGTATCATCATCTGGTTCCCTGTGTGGTTCATCAGGAAACTCTAGCTTGTGTAAACCCAAAATTTCACGACGTAAAATATCTACGTCCTCGATCTGCGTATACGGCAACCGGGAATAGCAAAGGTAGTATAAAATCATTCCCAGCGACCACATATCCGCCTTGGTAGAGTAGACGTCCAAGTAACGTCCCCGCTGGTCCACTTCCAACAGTTCCGGGGCCATAAATTCCATAGTACCGGTTGCTCCCGTCCGGTTCCGCATTTGTAAATGGGACATGTCCTCGCATTCCCCGAAATCCGTTAAAATAACCCGGGGGATTCCTGACTGGTCGTAAGGATTTGGGTAGTGAAGTAAAAGGTTGGAAGGTTTAATATCCCGGTGAATAATCTGGTGGTGGTGAAGGTGACGTAACCCTTCGCAAATGTCCTGAAACATGGAATGGATTTCCTTGAGGGTAAGACGTCGTCGGATGGGATGAGTATCTGGGTCGTTACCGAGTAGGTTGTTTGAAGCTCCCACCGGGAATGTTGGGCCGGTATCTAAAACTCCCGGCAGATTTGAGGAAAATGGTTCCTGCTTACGGTTAGTGGTAGAATCAGCCGTGGTCCCTACGTCCCAGGAATGCAGTCGACGCTGTCGACGGGCTTCACGAATTCGTTGTTTGCGTTGTTCAATCGATTGGCGTTGGTGGGCTTCATCCTGGGCGATACCATCCATGGAGGGAATAGTGGTTTCTCCAGGGGGAGGAGAGGCGACCGTATCAACTTCGGTTGGCTGATCAGTCCTACCGGACAAAGGGTGGGGTTTTATGGGTTCCGTTGAACTACCCGGAAAGGCTGGTGAACACCTAGTCTCCACATACTGTTCAAGATTACCCCCATTGGCACAATCCATGAGAATAAACAGGCAGGGAACTTTAGGTCCGAAACGGGTGAGCTGTTCCAGTTCGATCCACGAGTGTTTGTAGTCGATGATGTTGGGGTGGTGGAGGGTTTCCATCAATTTTACTTCGCGAAGCATGCGTTCCAACCAGTCTTTGTTATCACCCACAGCTACCTTTTTGATGGCGTACAGGCCCAAGGGAATGTTATCAAGCACATGCTGACAGAGGTACACTGAACCCCGCAGTCCCTTGCCGAGCTTTTGTTCTTCCACGAAAAATCGATGGTAATAGCCCTGGTTGAATATATTCGGGGAAAGATGGGTAGTGGTGGGAGCAGTGGTCGACTGGAACGATGTCGAGGTGGAGTAACCGGTACTGGGGCTGGGACTAGGGGGACGGGTGGTGCGAGGCGATTCCTTGGGGGTTCCGTGTTGGCTTGTAATTTCGTCAAACGCGCTGGGAAGATCACGTAGGGCGGTCGGAGGCATCGAGGATAGCCGCGATGGATGTTCCGTTGCAGGCCCTGTTGTCAGAGCCCGAATCACGGGAGCAGGAGGGAGAGCAGCCAGAACGCGAAAATAGTTCCGGTCGACGTACGAATAAGCGTTGGCCGGGTGAGAAACATCCGTAGAATAAGTTGGCGTAGGTGAAGATAACGAAGAAGAAGAAGAAGAAGAAGAAGTGGCGGGTGACGAGGTAGAAGACGAATGAGACGGTGACCTGTAATGCGCCAGTTGGTGGGGCGAAGAAGAAGATGGATGAGGGGCCGGAAACGAAGAGCGAGGATTGTCGGATGACGCCGCGAAATCAGTATTATCCGATTCAACATCAGGAAAGGGACGGTGGCAAACCCAACACACTTGGGGATACGACTCCGGCGGGTGGAGTGAACGGGACCGGGGAACGACTGCGCATCGGTAGATATTGGACGAACGACGGTCATAGGAGGGCCGGGAAGAATTGTCACTGTATACTACCACTTGGTTACTAATCGGGTTATAGAGCACCATTTGCCGTTGTTGTGGTCGACGAAGAATAACGGTCCAAGGAGGTGAATAGCGGATAACCTGTCCTCTTTCAGTAGTGGGGAGTGTAGGAAGCGAGGCCCGGTCAGGTGTGGAGGACCACCACCAATTGTCTGGTAGGTGGGATGGTATTAGACTCGTCGGGGCGGAACCCTGTGGAGTTCGTCTCGACGAAGACCCTCCATGGGTCTCGTACGAATCACCTTTGGGGTACGCATTTTGAGGGAGCAGAGTGGCCAGCGAGTCGGTGTGCCAGGATGGAACTAATGGTGTGAAAGAAGGGTGCCTACTAGCAGCGCTCTGGTCGGTGGAGGGCGAGGCAATAGAATGACGTATTTCCGGCAAGGACCGAGATAACACGCCACGGTTGGAGTGAGCGTGCCCCCGATGCACTGAATAATCTAGCAGAGACCACGACGACGAGTGACTCGTTCGGGCCCATTTATCACTAGGAAGCAAGTCTTCCGTCGAAGAGACGGCAGAACGTTTGACAGGGACGTGGGAAGTAGTGGTGTGGCTAGCACCTTGAACACGTACCCGAGGCAATGGGTTCCCTGAGGGTTGCTGGTGAGTTGGATTCTCGTTGTTGGCGTCTTCGAACTCCTTACGTCGGGGTTGCTGCGCCATGGGAATAGATACCGATGACAAAGGCATACTCTACGTAATATTGAGCGAGAATCCTGCTTCAAAGATTAATGAATGGTAGTCACGAACTTGGCCAAACCGAAAAAGAAAAAGCTGAACGAAATGAATAGAAGTGCTGCAACTGTTTATCTTTTTTTATTCCATCTCACCGAAATAGCGAAATGGGTTGAAAGTTGGAAAAGAATGAGACAGGAGTAATGTACAGTAATAACTGACTCTTTTTAAGTCGGCAGAAACTAAGCAGTAAAACCTCGACGCCGTATGGGATTCCACCTACTGGTACAAAGTGAAAGCTCACCAATTTCCCACCCGCCCACCAGGATAATTATAGTGCGTGACTGCTGGGTTTCAAATGCCACCCCTTACTTGAGATTTTTGAGACTTCAAAATAAATAGATAAAGGAAAGTGTCAATTCGGAATTGCTTGGTGCAGTCGCAATTTTTAAAATTTCTTACCTCTCAATAACAACGCGGGAACTAAATCATCCTAAATGGGAGAAGGGGGTGACGTGCTTGGTGGTAAGCAAAAAGGTGTACTCGCTAAGGCGAGAACCCTTTACATTGCGAGGTATTACCTTGTTTTTTTTTATATTTTATTTACTTTTCCAAATTGTAGTGTATGTCGTGAATTGCTTAAACTTTATCCCGGTGGAGCAGCAGAGGGTCAATGCGCAGACTTTTTGGTATACTTTAAAAGTAGCTGTATTTAAGTGTTACAGACGGTGTACTGAAGTCCGTTCCTAACCCATCACGTTTTTTTTTCAAGCACTCTTGTCGCATAATCATATCATATCTAAACATATAGAGGTGCTACTTCGATGGACTCGGTACAATATGTAGATGAACTTATACGCGAATACCTTGTGGTAAGTATTCCGCATGTTCACTTTTGCGGCGGTGACATGGCGACCCCCCCCCTTGTTCCAACAGTGAAAAATAGCAAAGCAGATTTTGTCTAAAGTCATTCGCCCAACGGCGTAACCAGAACTCCCCTTTTCTCTTCTTTTACGGTCACAGGTGCTTATCTGACATAGTTAAAACTGACAACATTTACCCCATGTGTATCCTATCACCGACAATATGACCCCGCTGCCTGTCCTAGTTTCGTGGTTTTACGACAACACTACGCGCTTTTGAAGCCGACGTTCGGTCAGATAAAGACGAAGGCTTTCGCCCCGACAAAGTATCCCAACACTTACTAGACCTGGCCAACAAACTAGATTTCTACGGGGTCCTGACTTACTGGCGATACCTGGACCTGCGGTTTTTTTCACGCCTCGAAGAGCGCTACACGACAAGTGTGCGTCATATCGAACAAGAATTGGTAAAATACTGCATCACCCAAGCTCTGACCGGAAAGGACCAAACCAAAGTACGCGAGTGTCTGGATACGTACGCAGAATCGATGGTGGATAATAGCCACTGGGCACGATGGTTTACGTTACCGTACCTCAGTGATCCCCAAACCATCCCTTATTTTCAGGTATACTTTACCGCTCAGTGGCAAGCGTCGTTCCGACTCTCCCTTCATAATTTACTAGATTCCGTCTTTCGACATATGCCTCTGCCGGGTATACTGGGTTTTCAAACCGACTTCTATAACCGTCGGGCAATGCAGGCCGAAATTCATCAACTCAAGGCTTCCCTTCGTCAGTTACGTGGCCAACTAGAAGCCAGCACTATGCATAATAAATCGATACAGCAAAGGCTCGATTTGGTGTTGCTCGAGTCCAGTGAAGTATCAGGGGGTAAAGCGGCCAGTACCACGCCGACCGACTTGCCTCACGACATGGACACCGCGGGTACGGGTCAGCCCTCGTCAGCGGCGGCGTCTCTTTCTACCCATGATTCGGGGCCACCCATCGAACCTCTGGTAATGAAGGAACCACCAGTACTTGCCACTGGTTCTTTGGAATCAGCCGAAAACCGGTCGATTTGTTCCAATGCCACCGTCGAAGATATACCCTACGTCATCGTCAGTCAAGAAATGTTCCAGGAACACTCTTCTGAAGTGTGTGGTGCCAAATTTTCGGCCGACGGTAACCTTATCGCGAGTTTCGATTCGGACAGTTTGGTCAAGGTGTGGAGCCCATCACGCAATGCCACCCGGGCCTATTCCAAGATTTCTTTCATTTCCCATGTTACCAATATAGAGTGGGATCAGACATCTAGCAAACGTTTGTTCATTGGCACGGCCACGGGTACCATCAAGGTGTACAATACCGAATCGAAAACTATGGTCCACGAGTTTTCATTACCGACGGACTATCCCCGCGTTACTCATTTGTGCGGCAATCCCAACGCCACAATTTTTTTGAGTGTTTCCGTATCACCCCACACCGAACAGGTCGACCCTGATCGTTCTTCAGGTTCCACTCAACCACCCGAGACAGGTGATCCCGAAACTTGCTACTTGTCACTCTGGAACTGGAAAACTCGGGTACCTCAACATCAGTTGACCTTTACCACCCACGGCCAGGGATGGATCTGCGGTACGCGGTTCAATCACAACGGACAATTACTGGTCATTGCGGAAACCAACGGGTATATCCATATTAGAGACACTAGTACTTTTACCTGTATCGCCGAGTGGCAGGTACCCCACGCAAAGTTAAGTTTCGCGGCGTTCAGCTTTGATGAAAATGACATCTACTGCGTTAATACCGTCGGTCAACTTTCGCAGTGGTCTCTTCACAAACCGGGTACCTGTACTGTGCCCTTTCCAGATTCCCCTCAGTCTATGGATAACGGTAATGATCTTGGTGATGAAGAACCCACCGAGGGAACGGCTGCTAGCCACCCACTCACTCCTGCAATGGTATCGATGAGTCACGATACAGAACACTTGGCCGCATGTTTAACACCTTACCAGGTCTCCATTATCGTCACCCACACCGGCAAAGTACTACAGCAACTCAAACGGCATTCTCAGCCCATCACCTGTATTGACTGGGCTCCTGATCAGAATGTATTGCTCACTGCCAGTGAAGACGGGTTAATCCGAGTACATCAATTGGTTAAAGTGATGCCTTAGAAAAAAAAAAGGTGAGGAATGCTGTTGGGTTTCAACTTTATTTTTTTTTTGAACCAATCCGTGTGTTTCATATTTTTAAATGTTATTCTCTATATCATCGGAAGATAGAAATGTACAAGCGCGCTGCACCCACTTCAGATGGAGGCTGTTGGAATAAGGTCAAACTATCACATACGAAATTACGAAAGAATTATATAATAAAGTACAGCGTGCATATCAAATACGTTAGCAAAGCCGGCCAAATCGTAATCACAACTTTGCGCAGGGTTTGTCCCAGCAAACGTCGCAGCAAAACACTGGTGAATTTACCGGCTGGGGGTGCGGGATCCTCTTCGTACAACTGACCATGGTAAGAGCTGATAGAATCTGAGCCTAACTCTTCCATCGGGATGATAGTGGTCGTAGGGGAGCCTGACTGGCCGTTTCTAGAGGTGATGTCAAATGTCGGTATGGTGAGATAGACGCCCGTTTTGCGACTGAGTTGGCGGTAAGTATGGTAGCCTAGGAGCAGGATAACTCCGACGAGGACTATACCGTACCGTATAAATAGTCCGACTAGGTTGGGCAGCAAACAAAGCTGCAGTGCCCACGTCGTTTGGTTATACCCCATAGGAATGCCAGCGGGGTTGTGCAAACTAAGTAGGGCAAAACTGGGTTGAGGATTACCACTCGATAATGAAAAGCTCCCTATAGTGTATTCCGGTATCCGGGGGTTCGAAGGTGGGGCTGAAGCTGGGTGGTCACCAGTGATGGGCAGCACATGGTGTATCCAACATTGATCGTGATCGTCTCCCGTAAACACCGCGGCGGGTTGGACACTCTCCAATATACGACGGGTAACAGGTTCACGGACCAAGTTTTGGTATTGGAAACCAAAGTGTTGGTCAATGGTAGTTCCTACGCGGTGTCGACGAGGCCCACAGTCTGTTCCGTCCGGTCGGTACAAGGGAACGTGGGTGAAAAGGATGCGGGGGAGAAAAGGTTGAGGGTGAGCACGAAGTTCATCCAGTAATTGCGTGGCATTGGCGGCCAGCCCCGGTACATGAGTGTTTTCGAGGGACAAGTCATCTAAAAATA
>JAOPJG010000438.1:0-24290 GCA_027478255.1 Dispira simplex | reverse complement strand
TAAACACACAGAATATAGCGAGATGATGATGAAGAGGTTAACCAACCCTCTATCGCTCTCCCTACGGTATTCGACTAATAGCTGCTGATGAGCGCCAGTCCTTTCTCTCTCTCTCTCTCCGCGAAACACTAGAGAAAGAAAGTGGAAGATATAGTTAGAGAGCGCGGAGATGGAAAGGTCAGCGCGGGAGGGGGAGGGTGTTCCACCGTGTGTGTATGAGTGTATATGGATGCGTTTTTGACTAGCAATAAATAACCACCAGAGACTGATGGAATAAAAGTGAAGATGCAAAGAAAATCAACGATTATACAGCGAAGGCACCGATAAGTGAAAAAGTTTGTAAAGGATGTAAAGGATAGAATAATAAACAAAAAAAAAGTAGGACTGACCAACGAATTACTGTATGGTGGAAGTAGTAAAGTGGACAGTATGGAAATAAAGTGAGTGGTTAAAAAGGCAAAGGCCTAGCTGGTTTCCAATAGTCGAGCAAAGAAAAAAAAAGGTTAACGTGGGGGACCACCGAACGGATTTAAACAGAGGTTCCAATTCTTACATGTCGGTATATTTTGTATAGTGGATCGCTTTTTTTTTTTTGGTAATAGTCGTGGTTGGTTTCTAGTTGGGTGGGGAGGAGGGAAGGAAGCCAGCCCTTTCACTGATTTAAAAGAGAGGAGGGATGAACAAGGCCCATTGGAATGCCTCTCATTCATTCGTTTATTATCTCAAACCTCGGGGAATCCATACCCAAAGATAAAAAAAACTAGATGTGACTATACCACCATGGGCTGATGTTTTTTTACAATGATTCACTCGCACTCTCTCACTCTTTACGGAGTATTTGTTAAGGCGGTGGCTTTTACAAGTGCTTGTATGGATACTTGTTGTTTGGTTGTGACCATTTCTAAACGAATCGCGGAGTCGCAAAGTAAACACCATTTGTTTAAAGTATGTCCTCCGCCCTTGTACCCGAAATGACAGGTGCTATTCTAGGCAAACGGTCACCTTCTGACCCCTATTTACATGCTACTAAGCGTCTCCAAATCACCCATGCCGATCCTTTATCCACCATTACCAGCCAAATAGTATGGACGTGGTCCCCCACCCAACATACCGAAACGACCACTGCTCTATTGACTTGCCTGACCGTAGGACGTGTAGTAGATCCCCAGACCATCCACATTGTCTTGGCAACCCACACCAACCAGCTCTTAGTGTTGGATGCCACCGGTCAACTCCATACAACTCTCGACACCAGCCAGGACGCCATTCAGTGTCTGGGGGCCGCTCCGGTGTCACGATTGCCTCCCCCTATGACGACTACCCACCGGCGTCGCTCAAAACCGTCCAAACGCCAACGAACCCGTAGCAGTAGCAGTAGCCAAGTACTCAAGTCGGCGGAACACGAAAACGGTGAAGAAGCTACGGTACGCACCGATAGTCTAGGTCCCCATTTAGACGAAGTAATCGTAGGGGATAGTCGGGGCACGTTGGCCGTTTACACTAATTTTCACTTGTTGACCCGCAAGGAATTCGGTACTACACCTATTACTACAGTGGGTTTCATGCCTCTCCTTTGGCCTCCTGCGACAACATCAGCCCGCTTTACATTGAACCCCACGCACCAGATTTTGCTAGGGGATCAGAGTGGTACTCTTACTTGTACGTCGGCACAACAGTTGAACTGGCGATTCGCATTTACCCAACTCACCCAACGTCTTTTGAGTCAGGAATCCACGCCCAGTCTGGCATCGTCGTTGACGGACCTTGGTCACTCGATTTCGGCGCATTCCCCTGTACGGTGCATTCTACCTGTTATGTGGTCCCTATCTGACGGTAGCACCGCCTCCTACTGCTTCGTCATCACCGACCAGTCCCTGGTGTACGTATTAAGCCACCAGACCCTGGTCACCGTTATTAATTTACCTTGTCAACCACGCAGTTTGGTCAAAGGACAGTTCCTTCTCCCCGTTCACTTGCCGGTTCACAGCCAGGATTCACCAAATTCCTCTCCACATGACAGCGGTGCTGATCAGGTCCTGGTGGGATGTGAGGACGGCAGTGTGTACCAAATCACCAACCAATTAACTCTGGTCTTACTTTTTGTGTGCGACTATTCCTTGACCCAATTGGCCGTGTACCGACCCCATAAGTCTCAACCCTCTTCATCCATGGTGAAGGAGCCAGACTGGATTATTTGTATAGGTCATTGCAACCAACTTTTTGTTTATCGCGCTCAGCAGTGTCTACTTTGTATACCCTTGGATGACTGGGCATTGGATATGGCCGTTTACGATATCGATCACGATGGTCAACATGAAATTATCGTTCTAGAAGGTGCCCAATCGGTTAAAGTGTTACGAATTCTACATTAGCAAAAGATTCCACTGCCCTACTCTCTTGATCTTGAGTCACTCATGACATACTACTGGACAGCACAGGATAACGAACCCTTGTGTACCGCAAAGTGAAATACATGCTTATTTGTACCATATTTATTACTACTATCCGCAAGTTTACATCATGTTGATTGCAGTCATCCCTACTAAAAGCAGTATTTTCATGCAAGTTATTATTAGTGTTGGCCATTATATACAAAGGTCTGCGATGGCAGGCCACACGGCGTCCACTTTGGCCAGAACCTCTTCATACTCAGCCAGTGGGTCCGACAGTACCGTAATGGCCCCACCGGCACCCAGGGTAACTGTTACGCCGTTACTTACCACCGCCGTACGAATTACCACACTCATGTCCATGGCACCGTGTACTGAGAGATAACCCAAACAACCCGAGTACAAGTTACGTTGCCCTCGTACTGATGGCGGAGGGGATAGGACACTTGCTTTCCCGCTACTTGTAACCCCGTGGTTAAGGGTATCTTTTACCGGCGTGGAAGTAATACGCAGTTTTTTAGAGTCTAGTATTAATACAGCGGGATCCAAAGGTTCCAATTGCCTCGTTTCTAATTCGGTTAGCAATGCCACTGAGCGCCGCTTGGGCGCACCCGTCATAGAACCCGGAGGAAAGGAAGCTGCCAGTATCTGAATGGCGTTGACATGGGGACGTAACTGACCTTGTACGGTGGTGACCATCTGGTGGACGGTTTGGCAAGTTTCAATAGCCATCAGTCGAGGTACGGTTACTGAGGATGGTAGACACTGGGCTATTAAATCATGTCGAATTAGGTCTACGATCATTAGGTTTTCGGCCCTTTCCTTGACGTCATTTTGCAAATCAATGGCTCGTTGTTGGTCCAGTATCATGTAGCGTTGGTAACAGGGGCATCGATCGGGGAATTGGTTGGTTTTTGAGGTTGCTAGTCTTCCTCCATTGGGGTGAGTCCTCAATGTACACGTTCCCGAACACGTCGGAGGTGGTGGTCGTCGAATTGTACCTTTGATGGGCTTCATTTCCACCCACAAAGGTGGATTAGGCATAATGGGAGAATTGGCTGCCTTTGGTAGTCTCTGTTGGAATGCAGGACATGGCGGAGTAACCGACATAAACCTCTCGGGACTAGAACTGGCAATCAATAAATGGATATCACCCCAATATAAAAAGGTCGCATACGGCGCAGGGTTATGACAGCGGAGTCGTAAATAAAACGACAAGGCCTGTTTTAGGTTACGAATGGGTTGGCGTAATTGGGCGACCCAAGGAGTGGTTAAGCACAGCTCGTAGGACTCACCCGCGCAGATATATTGCTGGGCCCGGCGGATGGTTTCCGTATAGTTTGTGCGAGACGCTGTCCACACCCGCCGAGACCTGTGCGGTTCTGCTTCCGGTAATGCCAACGATAGGACTGTTGTACTGGTGACTACAGAGTGGGGCATCTTTGGTGATAACCACGCCTGGATTTTTTCTTGGGTGTCATTAAACCACGCCGAAGCTTCGGCTGCCGTGGCTCCGAGGTTTAATGTGTTAACTAAGGTGTGGACATTACCCAATAATGCTACTTGCTGAGGTGACATCGTCGGTATGGACGACACTTTGTTCTGTATCAAGCAGAGTAAATACACATGACGAGTAGTGTGGTCCAAAGCAATACAACGATCAGCGAATAAAAACGTGGCGTCAGGTACTTGACTATTACCGGGGATATCCAAAGGAGTCGGTGAAGATTTCGGAAGCACCGAGGGTCGATTATCCAAAAGTTGGAACGCTTCATCTTTCATTTCATAACCCATAATTCCTACTAATCCGCATCGAAATCCCAAAGGAAGGTCTGCCACGTCTTCAGTCTGGTCCCACCGAGACCGTGTACACTGGGTCAATTCCCGGAATGCGTCCAACCAGTTCCAAAAAGTTGCTCCGGACTGGTGGCCGTTTGAAGCCTTTTCAGTGATTGATCCCCGAGAATCAACGGTTGCGTCTACGCCCAAAGTTTGTTTCCACACCTTTTGCATGGCTGGCGATGGATTTCTGGAACTGCAGTAATTTCGTTCATTCTGAGCTACAGAGTTTAATCGGTATTTAAAGATGGATACTGCGTGGGAATTGAGTTGGTAACGCACGGTGCAAGCCCCGGAGGTGGTTCCGACCCCTAGATAGGAAAACCGACCATCGGGTTGGCCCCGACGGGCACTGCTGTCTAACCAAAAGGCCACTGACTCATTTCCCAACAAATGACTCGCCAAGCTTGGCTCGTCAAAGTGGTCATTGTACAAGCTAGGGAGACGACGGACATGCAATGTAAACAAACCATCACAAGGGGTAGTGAGAAGCAGGGAGAGAGGCGAAGGGAGTTTCCACAAAGACAAAGCACGGATGTGTTCGGGCATACCCCTGTCCTTATAAATCATTTCCCCACCCCACTGCCTGCGACGACGAGTCACAATCTGAAAAAAGTTTTGGAGCATTGCTTTACCTGATGACGTACACACTGATTCAGGGTGAAATTGCACTCCATACAATGGTAACCAAGCGTGTTGGAGGGCCATAATAACCGATATCAATTGGCCGCTCGGTAACATATCAGTGGTCCACGCCGTGGGGATAATGTCACAAGGTAAACTGGCAGAGTCTACTACCAGAGAATGGTACCGAACCACGGGTATCGGTGTAGTTATTCCATTAAACAGTGACAAAGGCTGGTCACCCGGGCTGACTTTACTTACGCTGATACTGGAAACTGACTGATCATGGCTATGGTTAAGAGTATCACAAGTTACCATTTCATTCTCAGTGGTCACCAACGACACCTGCCCGTGGAGTACCACCGACGACGGCACCACTCGACCCCCAAATGCCGTCGCAATAGCCTGGTGACCCAAACAAATCCCCAACACCGGCGGTAACTCTCGGCAACCTACCGAGTCCGACAGTGGTTTCCTACTGGCCTTGTAATACATGTCTAAAAGTTCTCCTGCCACGCCCAGGTCTCCCCTATGGTGAGGTGTACCAGGACCGGGGGAAATCACCACGGCGTCCACATGGGGCAGTAGAGTGTCCCTCACTACTGTCCAGTCATACTGGTCGTTACGGATAAGTACCACGTTGGCCAGGTCGGCTTCTTGAGGCCATAGCTGCAGTAGGTTATGAGTGTAGGAATCGTAATTGTCAATGAGCAGTACCCGAGGAGCACTTTCCCTGCAGGGTAAACCAGGAGAAAAGGGAGCTCTTGTAGGCATGGAGGGTGAATGAGCAGGGTAAAGAGAAATGAAAAAAAGGCGTATTGGAAATAACGAGGCACAACGTACAAACGGTGGAATAGGTTAACTGGAACTACTGGTACCACCCTTCGTTGGGTCTGCCCCCCGCAATTTTTGGTGACCCACATCTTTTTTTTTTTTTTCGAAAAGTTTACATACATATATTTTTCTACGGGTTAGCAGTTTTTGATAACTAGCAATTTCCCTGCATTATGGGCAGTGACCATGTGGTTGGGTGTGCTTTCTCACTTCGTCCAGTAAAATAATGGGGTGAATTGAGATGTCACCCACGTGACATGAACAAAGTGATTAGGAAATTCAAGTAAGTGATACAGTGTCGATTGCTAATGGAATGGTGTCAAAATAAATGATGCAATCATATTAAAAAAAATAAACGTGGACATGCTTGGTTCGAATACCGCTTTTTGTTTACCCAAAGTCATTAAACAGTGATATATCCGATACTGTAGCCAATTCGTAACCTTGCGCTTATTTTGCCTATACATTCTTACTGACCAAGACGCACAACCGTTAGTAGAAATGATGGTGGGACCTTATTATCTTTTTCATAGAATGTACAATTCCAAAGCCTGAAAAAAAGTAGTCACGAAGATTGTAGACAATAATAAATGTGTTCATTGGTAAAATTATCTTGGATAGACTGGTCGACCTTTGGGAGACTATGGCCACATTTCATTTGCCAACGATCTGCTTTGCCTTGAATAAACCAATGGGCTTAACACCTTAGTAATGCAACGGGATAAGCTATTGCAACGATGTCCGCTCCTCTTGTTACGGATTGGTCCATTGTTATGATGTGGCCATTCGCAGGGTTATCATCCTCTCCTCCCACCAAGCCTCCGACTGGGGTCAGTTGAGACTGGCCTACTTAATGACTCTTTCCCGGGATAGTCACAATTAGGGCGACAAAAGCCCTCCCCCCCCCTCACTTCACCCCTGACTTTTTCCCACCCCACCTCTCCCTTCCCCGCTGGGTTGCCAGTTTGTCGTTGGCTCCAAAAGGAGAAAACCGGGGTATCCTATCATTGTCTTCTTCACATGCAGGTTTTATCTATTCTGGGGGGCGGGGGTTAGGCCGCGATTATAAATAATTTAGCAAGCCTGCTTTCCTTTTCTCTCTATTCCTTATCTGCTTGACAGTTTCTGACTTTATATTCCTAGTTCCTCGGCTTACCTATATATTTCTAGTTGAACCGTTTAAACCCCACGAACCACCGACTTTAGTAATGCTATTTTACACGTTGTCATATTCTATTACTGCTTATTTCTGTGACATATAAAAAATATCCCCGTTACGCGGCGTGGCCTACTACTTATTTCGGCGTAACCGTATATTCCTTGTCGAGTATTTACAATCCCTGCTATCATGTCGTCGAGTAACCAGACTCCTCAAAAGAAGACGTTGGGAGTACACTTGGTGGCCGGTGGGGCGGCCGGGCTGACGGAGGCCGCAGTGTGTCACCCGCTGGATACGGTCAAAGTGCGCATGCAGCTCCGTAAGAAATTTCAGAATATGGTAAGTGGTGACCCCCCCCGCCCCTTTCCCGGGATACTGTGTATATTCAACTTACGGTCAACCTCTATATGTATTTCACCTCCGGCTGTGCTATAGTGCGGTGGTGAATATCTGACGAAAATTTACTATTTTCTAACTTGTAATTTCCTTTTCCTTTTCCTTTTTTTTGAATATATCTCGTAATGAAAAAAATAGCAGGGTAAAACCGCTAACCCGCCCGTTCGCACTAGCTTTTTGAGTGTTGGTGCCCGTATCGTCAAGAACGAAGGGTTTTTTGCTCTATACAAGGGATTGGGAGCGGTGACGGCGGGTATTGTCCCTAAAATGGCTATTCGATTTTCAAGTTTTGAGTACTACAAGTCTGTCATGTCCCAAACACCTGATGGTGGTCGTCCGTCGATGGGCGTAGTATTTACGGGTAAGATAATCTGAGGTCAAATGAGGTATATCACTTGGGCATATATATATATATATATTACTATCATGGGTGTGAAAAGGAATGAAAAAAAAGAGTGGTATCTTCTAACCAAGTGATACTAACGTATATATCTTTACTATTCCTATATATAATACGCTGGGACCCATTAGCCGGTCTATTGGCTGGTGTTACCGAGGCTGTAATGGTCGTCACCCCCATGGATGTCATCAAAATTCGATTGCAAGCACAACGTCACTCGATGATGGATCCTTTGGATACCCCCAAGTATCGTAATGCCATCCACGCTGCCTTTTTGATTACCAAAGAGGAAGGGCTCGGTGCGCTGTACAAGGGTGTAACCTTGACGGCCTTACGCCAGGCTACTAACCAGGCGGCTAACTTTACCGCTTATCAGCAATTCAAGACCATGTTGCTTCGATTACAACCGGAGCGCAAGGAGTTGCCCAGTTACCAACATTTACTGATTGGGGGTATATCCGGTGCCATGGGTCCCTTGTCCAACGCGCCCATCGATACCATTAAAACTCGGATCCAGAGAACGCCCGCTAAACCCGGAGAGTCCGCTTACACCCGTTTCCGTAATGTGTGCTCGGAGATTATCGTCCACGAAGGATACCGAGGATTCTACAAGGGGTTGACGCCGCGTCTGTTGCGGGTGGCCCCCGGTCAAGCCATCACTTTTATGGTCTATGAGCGAGTGCGTGGTTGGATTGAACACTGGAAGGCCCCGGTAACGCTTGAAGGTACGTATTAGTTTGCTCTTTATTTTTTTTAAGTTGGCACATTATGGCTGAAACCGATGCGTGCCAGATCCCCGATGGCACCTTAGGGAAAAAAAAGGAGTGAACTCATGAAAATTCGATAGAAAAAAAAAGACTATATTGCACCAATCTTTGACTTATTTCTGACGATAAAACTGGTGTATTCGCCGATGCCCATTCTCCCTTATCTACATGGTTTTTGAACTCGACTGCCGCTTCTCCCTTGTCATATTTTATACTCTGTAGGATCCAATCTCCGTGAAGCTACATTACACAAGTGATACCAGAATGAAGGAAAGGCCTGATTTCACTCCTATCTCTTGCATTTTAGGTAATGGTCTTGATAATTTACAGTCTTCTATGAAGTGAACGGATGTGTTCGACCGATTGATGGGTGTGTGTGCGGGAGGGGTGGAACTCGTCCATCCGTGTTGCAGTTCGTGGTCCACCTTTTGCTAAGAAGCTATGTGTTTTACTGTTTTATTATTAAATATATTATTGCGTTAAATTATCGTGCATTGATGACTCAAACACTAATTCTAGTTAGCAAAAACGGTGAAATGCGTAGTAAACGACGGATGTAAAGGAGTATGAACTCGGCAATACATCACATTTTTTCACATTCGGATATCGGAAATAATACTATGACTGATCGCACCATTTATAACCAGACCACAGGGTAACTTTGTGGAATATGTGAAATGATAATGTGTAAATTTACATTATTGTTTTGTACGGGTAGTGATAGTAAATCGCTGAGCAGTAACAATAGAAAAAAAAAGCTAACAATGAAATGAACCTTGACCCTTGCCGGTCGTCTATCCGTTTACGGGATCTCGAAATCAATGTTTTACATCCGCTGCCGTTATTAACCTTCGTGGCTTGGCTGGACCAAAACATAAAAAAAAAATTAGCCAACTTCACTCGGCGCTTGTCCTTATGTACATGATTATATATATTTTTGGAAGGAAAGAGTGTTGCAATCATTGCTGTGCTATATCCGGTGGACAAACGATAGCCGCGAAAACCCGTATCAGCGTTTCGTTGTTGCTTTATTTCACCATTGGCATAGTACGCCATACATAAACCCTGGTCATCCACTGAACACGCGGCATCCAGGGAAGCCTCCCCCTGAGAACACATGGCCCATTCGGGATTGGCTTTGCAATGGTCATCAACCCCCACATGCTGCACACGCTTTCCGATGTTTCTATAGCTTTACCCAATAAAACTCAGCGGACCTTGCTACTCTGTTTATCTCCCCTCGCAATACAATCTATTCCCCCTTTTTTTCTCTGCCTGTTTTCCCGCTTGAGATAGATTGGTAACACTAGAGTATCCAAGCCGGGGGGGGGGGGGAAACCCCACGTTGTGGGTATTTAAAAGGCGCTGGACCTGGTCGTTCAACCCCTTGATGTACTGGTGTGGGTTGTGCTTTCATTTATTTTCCCACTGGTTCCACCTTCACTTATGTATGTATGTATCCGTATGTATAAGCGCCACCACTTTTCGTACTTGGTACCACCACTATACGTTCTCTACTCGTTGCCCTGGTTTATCGTATATGTGTGTCTTTCCTTGCTAAAAAGGGATACCAAGTCATGGTGCTACCTTGGGCTGGATTAGACGAAACTTTTCAAGTCGCTATAAATTACTCTGGTGTCCACACGCATCCTGTGGTCGTGGCGTAGGTGTTTACTTTTTTTTTTTTTATTATCATTATTTTTTTTTGCAAAGTGCCATATAAAATTCGCCATTATTTGGTGTAGAGCTGTTCCAGAGTACCCTGTTCGAGGATATTACCGTTCTTCATCATCCCTCCCGTTCCACCACTTTGGATACTATTATTTTACCTCACTCCGTTAGGCAATACGGTTCGATTTCTCTCATGCCAAAAGCCTGAAAAAGAAAATACACAAACGTGGATCCCCGATTGGATTTCGTCCAGACCTTATTTAGGCTCTATAGTGTCCCTTTTTACCTCGATTGGCGCCGATACTCACATTTTGGCATCATCACTCTACTACTGGCGTTTTACTTTTCGTAGCCTAATCCTTACCAATCCTTGGGGTTTACTCTCACTCACTCTTTCGTATCTACTTTCATCTTTAATCAATAGACATACCCAGGACGAGCATGTATACATAACCCCTGGGTGGCCAACACCCTTCATTCTCTCCTGCCTCACTGAATTTTACTCATTGTTCATTGCCACTCCTTGTCGAACCGCCACACTCGGCACGACTGTCCATAGTGTTGGGGTTCCACCACCGGTAGGATGATCTGTATTGGCGAATGCACAGAACACCGTCTTTGATAGTATCACGGGCCAAAGTCAAATTTTTTAGCCTTCTTGTCACTTCTACACAACCGACTGTATATCCCAGTTTATTTTTTTTCTCTCACTCATTATCACCACTGTAATTTTATCGCGATAGTTATCGGCAATCTGTATAAAGACGGAGTTTCAGTCCCCTGTTGTCCGGATTCTATTACCCTCACTTGCTGTACATTCCATCCACCCTTTTGGTACTTGTTAAACCAACCAAACCATCAATACATATCATGCCCGAATCTGACCCCGTATTACGACGGGCGATTCTTTATCCCTTTGCAATTTCCCTGGCGGTAGGGACACTCGTTCTCACCGCTTATTTCGCATACTTGGGAACACGCAATCTCTTTTTCGCCAGACGTTCCGTACCTCTGACTGTCACAGGTTCGTTGGCTAGCATAGGTTGTCTATTGAGTGGCTCGGTGTATTTCGTAGAGCATGCCCCCTGTTTCGTAATTGGTATTGCCGCGGTCCTTTCTGTCAGCGTCGTACTGGTGATTCCCATGGTCCGGACAATTTATATTTTGCTGCTCGCTCGCCAGGCCCATGATTTGGCCCAGCGTATCGCGTGGGGGGATTCCACACTCATAGCGGAACCCGGCCGGCATTCCTTGGATGCCAAAAAACAGCGCACGGTCTGGAAGAGACCCTGGTACACTTTCAGCCAGCAGTCTTTACAAAGGCAGTTACTCTGTGTCTGCCTGGTGGTAGTTGTGGCCGCCGTGCTCCTATACGTTGGATACATGCTAACCCTGGAATATTCCACCCCATTGGATGTGCCACCATTTTGTCCCCAGGGTTGGTTCTCTTATTACGTTACCGCTATTACGGTTGTCATCCTAGTGATTTTGTATCCCATGTGTTTTTATTTCATGCGGCACCTGGTGGACGGCTACGGCATTCGCAGCGAACTGATGATCTACTGGATCGGTGCGTTCTTTTTAGAAGCGACTTTTCGGACCATTCGGTATGCGGGGCTATCGCAATTCGTGACCTTTTTGACGAATTTCATCGTAAATTTGGTACGACACTTGTGGTTCGTAAGCCTATTCATAGTGGTACCGCTTTGGAAGCTACGCAGATACGACCAACGTTGTGCCCAGGTCTATACGGCACCGGTTATTCCTACTACCCTGTTCCAAATCATCAACCACCCGCAGCAGTTTTTCGAATTTCGGGAGTATTGTACTAGCCTTTACTGTGGGGAACTAGTTTCGTTCCTGATGGACTATCAGCGATTAAAAGTGCAGGTGCGGTGCTATGTGCGTCATCGTAAAACATGGTTATCCTCGGATGCCAGCTCCGGTGCCCAAGTCATAGGAGTAGAGTCAGATATTTCTTCGGAGCTCCCAATCCTGCCATTCAGAAACGATCGGGTTAGACCAGCATCCACCCCCGTCTCATCCCCTTGTCATACCATTGCTCCTTTTCTTGCTGACGCTGCCCTGCCTTCTGAAGTTATGAAGATATCTCCATCGTTCCTACCACGTGGAACCGTTACCTCCAACGACGATCATACCCAACCCATGCTGCAGCCAGCGTCACCTCAGTGTTCATCACAGACCAACTCGAGTTCCACGGTTTCCTTGTTTACCTCTCCCAACTTCCCAGGATTACCTTCGACGTCTGTGGACATTTGGTATTCCCTCGTTCAAGAATGTCCTTACCCGGCCACTATTCAGGACATCTGGCCTAGTTCTCCCGACGAAGCGACTCCTATAGCGTTGTTGGGTGCCTACCAGCAGTTTGTTCACAAGTACTTTTCCTCCGATTCGCTGTTTGAGGTCAATATTGAGTCATGTATTTCGTCCAAGGTGCAAACCAAGGCGCGAGATGATCAATTTACCATCGGGATGTTCGAAGAGGCCCAAGATGCTGTAGTGGAACTACTTATTGAGGACACCTTAAATCGTTACCAGGTATTACACCGACCAACGAGGTGTGGTGTGTAGTTAAGACCTGATAATATTCGTTACCAGCATCGCAGTGTTCATTTTTTTTTCTGGTCTATGACAATAATAAAGTCACGAATTCTCCATGATACTTGTAATAACATTATCCGCACTTTGCGTTTCTGGCGAATAATCTTTTGCTGTGTTTACGACTGGCAGGGCACATCTCCGCTCTAGTCGCCTAATCCCTATTATTTTCACCATAACGATTCAAACTGCCCTTAGTAGCTGTTATTGTTTTACGCTCTTTATGGGTGATTTTCTTCGCCTATATAGCGATTTAGAGCAAAAAATGTACCAATTACTTGTGGACAATTTATTTTATACTTGACTGATGACACATCACCGTGGAGGTACCATTTCCATAATTACAGTGAATAATAAAGAAACATTACATCCTGAACGGCCAGAATATCACACAGCAGTGGGTACTCCGAGGCCAAGTCGTGCAGGCAGACCGCCCCACCCGAAGGTGCTGCACAATTACACGAAAAAAAAGGGCAGGAGTCAGAGAGAACGGGAAACAGATCAGACGCAGCGAAGATTTATGGATAGTGCTGGGCTATGGTGGTCTGGGGTGATGGGTATCGTAGGGGCGGAAGACCTATAGAGGGATCTGGCAGGTATGCTTGGAGAGCATAGAGTTCCGTACTAACCCGGTTGTGGACCACAGGTTGTTCTGATAGGCTGCATCGTTCTGGGCCATCCAAAGGTTGTAGAGGAGGGTGGATGCTGCGAGGGCGATGTACCAGTTCCAGTTTAACGAATAATATTTTGGGAGAGTTCCATTCAACTCTGGCGGATTTTTCGTTATATAGTTGAAAAACAATCACACATAACTAATTTTCCTTCAGCAACAACGAATACGTGCAACCAATGACACTGGAGTTATCCGAAACCTGACTAGAAGCGATGGTGATTTTCCTAATGAGGATGATCACAATTAGCGGATGGTATGACGTCAATCATAATTTGGCCGTTGTTGCCTTCGCACCGTGAATAGACTATTTTGGATTTATTGCAGTTCATGGAACCTTGTGACAAGAGTTTCAGGGAAGAAAAATGGCAATATCGACCTTATGGTCAGAAATCATGCAAAAATAAAAGTCATTCTTTGGTCATCTGAACGTGACCGTCGAACTGCGGTAAGGTGTGATACAACACATTCCAAAGAAGGTTCGAAAAAACGCCAGGGCGAATTAAGCTTGTCATAGGATACCTGTTCTATCAATGTAGAGACCCGTGCTGTGACAAAAGTAATATTCGATGCTGTAATCCTACCCGAAATGTATATAAACAGCAATCCGGGTTTCCATGATAGAATGTTCGATAATATTGTCAGTAATTGTTTATTACGCTACAGAAATATATGTTCCACCCGTATTTGCTAATTTGTTAGTCTTATGTTTCCCTAGTCTTGATCGGTTCTCTCTGCTAGGGCCCCCTTTTTTAACAGCCTTGTTGCATACAAAAATTGGAAATGCTCAACATTAGATATCCCATGGCTAGGGGACAGCACCGACTACATTGGTGAAATGATAAATGTCGCTACTTTAGGCGACTAGGGTTAATCACCAATGTCTCGAAGCTACTGGGAACACTTGAGAAATATCGGTCGGGGTAAACGAAGTGAATGTCGACGGAAAAACAGACTGAACGTGGAAATAAGAAAAAAAAATGAAACAAAGATATCAACGATTAAACAATAGCAAATTGTACTAATCGTTAAACCAGGACGGGGAACGGCAACGATTTCCAATGGGGAAAGAAATGTTTTCTAGAGCTTAAGTACACTATCGTAGGATATTCAAGGCTTACTGGGTACAAATTCTAATATTACTATTTATCCATTGGTGCTTGTCACGTTGAGACAAGCACCTTAACTATTGGTTTCCAGAATGTCAGTGTTGAAGTAAAAGATTTGCACTGGGGTTTAAAGGTACAACATTCCTTTCCCCCAATCTACCCGGGAAATCCTCATTGTTTGGTAGAGATTAGCGATGCTTCAAGAGAAGAACGCTACCCCAATAGTGGCCGTTGTTGTTCTTTTTTTCTCATGGCTTTTTTATGTCACTACGCTGACTTTGGCATTGATATAAAAGCAACTCCACTCGGGTATCTCTCTATTCTTGGCATTTTTAAACCTAATATCGACAGTACGCTCTTGTATATTCCCTTCATTTTTTTAATATACCCACGGTTGAGACGAGGTATTTATTAACTACTGGCCTTGGCAAAGTTTATAGCTTTTAGTTTTCGTTGAGATTTTCCTACTAGTTGTTTTTATCACACTTCCTTTCTAGCTACACCCACTAGATTGATAATATCTTACTCTCACTCTACATTGGTTTAATATGGAGCAAAGCTTGCGTCTTCCCTCACTTCCTGAGGACTCCCTGGATCCTCTTACTCGTCCCCCAACCCAGGCGCGGTTGATGAACTACGAGCCTCCCAAGTTTGCCATGGAACAGCCGGTCCGGTCGGATTCGGTTTATGAGACCCTTATGAACGAACTGGGAAAGATCGTCGGGACATTTGGTATGATTCCGTGCTGTATTATGTGCCCCAACCCTTATATTTCCGTGGAACAAGGTACCATTGGCCTGGTCACCCGCTTCGGTAAATTTTACAAAACGGTGGATCCGGGTTTGGTAAACATCAATCCCCTGACAGAAAAGGTGCAGAAAGTGGACGTTCGCCTGCAGATTCATAAGATTGATTCCATGGCCATTGTGACTAAGGATAATGTTAGCATCTACATCGAAGGGGTATTATACTGGCATGTCATTGACCCTTATTTGGCAACCTACGGTATTTGTGACGTGGAGGCGGCATTGGTGGAACGTACTCAGACCACCTTACGGGCCGTTTTGGGAACTCGAGTTCTCCAGGATATCATCGAAAACCGAGAAACGATCGCGGATGACATCCGTGAAATGATTGACGCTCCTGCCAAAGCGTGGGGGGTTACGGTGGAATCCATTCTCATCAAGGACATTACGTTTTCCCAAGAACTCCAGACTTCCTTATCCAGTGCAGCTACCCAAAAGCGTATTGGTCAGTCCAAAGTTATCGCTGCCCAGGCTGAGGTGGATGCAGCCAAACTCATGCGCGAAGCGGCCGAAATTCTCAATACCCCGGCCGCCATGCAGATTCGTTATTTGGAAACCATGCAGCAAATGTCCAAGGGAGTCAATAACAAGGTTGTCTTTGTACCTATGAGCCACCCCGATAGCTCATGGGATGGTGGTCTCAGAGGTCCGTCGCAGCCCCAGCTTACTGTGGAAGGTAGCACGGCGAGTCATGAACAACCTCCGACCAAGGCTCTCTCCGGTATTCCTGATCCCGTTCGTGACGCTGTCATTTCCGAACGTTTGATGGAAATGTAAATCTCGATACGGATGTATATGCGGGCACCATTGACTGATGGGAGTGCTTAATTATTGTTTTCTTCCCACTGGGCGAGGGAAATCTAGGCTGTATGTCTATTGTTACTTTGTGGTGGATTAATGTACGAACTGTAGGAAGTGAATATTGTATTTAGCTGCTTTTATAATTTTCGAGGGTTTAATTTTTTTTATTTTGACCTAGATTGGACAATACCCCAGCCCATTCGCAGGTGATGTACTATTTTTTTTCTATATTGTTAAATGACTTTAATAAACGGATTGTCAACGTTGCATATGATCACCAATATATCTCCTAACTGTGATAATGCTAAAATAAAGTGCAGGTTCACTTCTAAACCCCTTTATCCACAATAAATTTTTACCTTTAATTTTGGTTTTAGGGTAAAACCGCGGTAGAGGACTTGGACAGGTAAACGGTGTCACTTCATATCAACATTCAGGTTTTATTTCGAGATCCTGTAACCGAAACACCACTCAGGGGAACTTACCTGCATTTGATACTTGTGAATTTTTCGAACATGGTGCTAAACCCTGTCTATGCATATTGTACTAAATCGCTCCTGACTGATTATTCGAGGACCTGCCATAAATATTCTACCTTCGTAAATAGATCATAATCACTAGGGAAAGGGTCTTTGATATTTTTTTTCTTTCGCCACCAAAGAGTTTATCGATTGCTGGCCATATCAATTATTCACTCTCGAGAATCTAGCATTTACCCTTTGGCTCGAACGTATCCTCCAGTTGGCCATCAGTATCATCATGGTACTCATACACCGTGCTAGCCATTGTCAGCGCTAAATTTGCGGTTACCCGGGTCATTTCGGTATTAACTTGATGACCAACGCACACCATACGCCAACTTGTCAAACGACCTTCCTGGGTCAGGAAACGTTGCCCATCACAAGTGTGCCTACCCAGGTGCGTGTAATGAGCTATGAGCCACCCCAATTTGCCACAGAGTACCTGGTCACTCCCAAGTCTTGGTATGAAAGGGTGGTAAATATCGCGGGAAAATTCATAGGCAACAGTGGACTGTTACCCTTTTGTGTATGTTGCCCTAATCCCTACGTGTCCATTGAGCAAGGCACGGTGGGATTGGTGTCACGGTTCGGCCGTTTTTACAAGGCAGTGGACCCGGGCCTAATTAAGGTGAACCCGTTGTCGGAAAGCCTGACTACATTGGATGTACGGCTCCAGCTCCAACCCATTTCACGTATCAGTATCGTAACCAAGGATAATGTCAATATTACCATTGATGCGGTATTGTACTGGCATATCACGAATCCATTGTTGGCTACTTTTGGTGTGGTAGATGTTAAAGCGGCTTTGATCGAACGCGCCCAAACCACGCTACGGGCGGTCTTGGGGAGTCGGCAGTTACAAGATATAATCGAGAATCGGGAAGAAATTGCACTCGGTATACGGGACATCATTGACATCCCGTCCAATGCATGGGGAGTGGATGTGGAATCGGTATTGATTAAGGACTTGACCTTTTCGCCAGAGGTGGAGGAATCCCTATCTAGTGTCGCCACTCAGAAACGTATCGGGGAGGGCAAAATCATTGCGGCCAGGGCCGAAGTGGAAGCCGCCAAGTTGCTACACCAGGCGGCAGCCTATTTGAATACCCCGGCGGCTATGCAGATCAAGTATTTGGAAACTATGCAACACATGGCCAAGGGTCCCAACAACAAACTATTATTTTTTCCCAGTGCATCCCCGAGCTGGTCCAATGTAGGATGCGAGCGAGAAAACCCAGCATCCGATGGTCCGCAACTAAACCCCGGTGAAACTTCAACGTCCAATCCCGATTTAACCAGTACAGGACATCGTGCAACAAAGTCCCAGCAGTTGACGGATGCCATTCACCAGGCTGTGCTTGCCCATGCATTGGGTGAATCCTGATAATACTGTCTCTGTTGTTGTTTTTTTTTATTAATGCGTGTTTATGGCAGTTAGAACCTATGAGGTTTCCATCCTGAGATTGTTAATAATATATATGTCACCTGCTCTCCATTTGCTCGACATTTAATAATTGTTACGGTTTTGACGATGTTGACATTATCAAAATTATTTATGAATTCCATAGACTGAAAAGGGAAACCTTATAGTAGGATCAGTACGGCGTAATGGTGATGTAATAGCCAAGAGCATTTATGGTAAATGGTAACAATGCCGGACCAACCTGTGAACACGGCGACGACAGACCGTTGCAAGCTTAGTAAACGGCTGGCAAGTGGAATTCCTTCGAGCAGTGTTTTACAGGCGAATGGGCTCATCCGTTGTCCGTAGTCACTATATTCTTTTAGGTCCATCAAAACTTGGCGATGGTCTAGCCAGGCTCATCTCCTTTTTTTTTATTCTTTGATATTAGGAAACTGTTTGGTGAATGCCTAGGATTGCTATGCTAATGTATGACTTGACCGAATTCACATATTGTGCCATCCTACCTAACCGATGAGTGGACCTGAACCTCTACCCTACTTTTCTGTTTGTTCCCTTGTAGTACAATACACACATTTCCAGCTCATCCGGTGACTCCATTGACGTGTTAGCTTGCCATTGCCTGTTATCAATCAACCATCACTTCACCTACTGTCCATCTACTCACTTGAGCATCCCTTCCTAGCCGGTTCTCCATTCCGTACTCGCACCGACTAAACTACACCGCTGTCGTGGGTGTTTACTATGCCACTCCCCAAAGTATGCATCAGTCAGGAACTCTACGCTAAGCTCTGTGCTATGGGGGGTTCCCTGATTCCTAAACAGGGTATCTTGTACGGGAGTCTAGACCAAACGGTTCAGTCCAATGCCCAGTGGCAAGTAGTACTGCGTGTAAAAGGTTTTGCTCCTTTTTCCCATTCCGACCGGGATCTGGCCACCGTTCTCAGTAGCCATTTGGGTCGTACCGGTAGTACCGTGCTGGGTTGGTATTCGGCTCCCGCAGTAAACGTACCCACTGACAATCTTACCCCACGAGAAGTAGCCCAGTGCTATTTCGATATGGTGGAATCCACCTTGTTAAAAATCCTGGTCGCACAGTGTTTACGGATGTATCCCCAGCATGACCGACAGCAGTTGATGCGACAGTTGGCCGATGAAGCAGTCCAACTCTTTCGTAGACTGGCCGGGATCGTGGTATGGTTACCTTGCATGACCCCAGCCGACAAGGCCCCTCCGGCCGCCATTCCAAGCAAGGGAAATCCACACTTTACGGTGAGTCCCAACGCTAAGCGAGATCCCAGTTTCATTCACCACCATACCTCCGTGGACGTATATACCTATTTTTCGCATACGGTGTTGGATACCCTACTTTTTAAGCTTGGCCATCCAACCTGTATCACTCAGGAGGACCCAGTGGAAACACGCGTATTGCGCTCTTTGTGTAGTCAAGCCGGGCAGGCCGTGGGAGGATTGACCTCGAAACCCATCCACGGAGACACGGAAACCAAGGGACCTGACCCAGGGTCAGAAAGACCAGTGAATTCCCACGATATACGCCCCACCGTGGATCCTTTATCTGCTCCACTTGGATCGGCCGGGGAGACAACCCTCAGTGACCAGGTGGACCGAAAAGAGCCCGATGCTAACAACGTAACTTTTCCACCCACCATCGTCACAAAGGATGCTACCTCCTCTTCCTACGACTCAGGAGCCCCCGGAAGTTCGGAATGGCCTTTGCCATTAGGGGATACGAAGATTCCACGGCCTGCAATATCTGCAAATGGACTGTCACCGGCATCTCCCGGTACAGGACCAGGTTTTAATTGGGAATTGGCCTCTACACTTGATCTACGACCACGTATTTTACACTCCTGTGGACTACAAGTAGTATCCGCCGACGCTACAGCGTATATTGCCGCGGTTCAGAAATCCATGGGTGAAGATGATATTAGTCCTTGTGAGACACTCTTCACCCATCTAGATCCTACGGTGGCGGAACAACTTCAGCGGGATGTTCAACAAAATGACCAGCACGTTCAACAGCGCCTGACCATGGTCGAAGAAATACTACAGCATACTTTACCCAAGAAAATTGAGCAGTACCAACTTGCCTGGATGGAGCACAATGCCCTGGTTGATTTTCTCCAGTTCCTGGATTCGTCAGCAGATAATCTTGAAGCTCAATTGTCAATGCTTCCAGCAGAGGATCGGTCCAAGGAATCTGTGGGTCATCTGCAGGGCACAGGTACAAATAGAAAATTATCCCTGCGTCCGGCTGTGGAACCATTGACACGTGATCTCATCTTGCCTCTACCAACAGCATCTGAGTATGCTGGCAATGATCGGTGAACATTTGGGTGATTTTTTTTTGACTATATAGAGATTTGGAGCTAAAAATGTACCAACGACAACATAACCAATAGGATCTTGTGAGAGACCCATTCAACTTCGGCAGATTTATCCCTATAGAGTCGAAAAACAATCACCCATTTTCTAGAGCTGAGCCTTGTATTATTTTACTATCCCATTGCGGCCTACCCCTCTCCATTTGTATCAAGGACTTGTAATTCTAATATTTACTGTATAGATGATGCCAACCTTTAGTTTCTATGTTTTAATTCTTTCTGTGTCCTTGAGTAAGTGATCTGCAACTTTTCGTAATATTTTTTTTTTACTGATGTAATACTAGATTAGTCAAAAAAGTGAGTTCTTCACCGTCATACCGTTTTTGAAGTGGAGGAAGAGGGCTCTCTTTTCCTGTCTTATTTTTTTAATTCATAATTCATAAAAATTACCACACAATGTAATACAAACATGCATGTAAAATTGCAAAAACATTTGTACGACTTTAACCGGGTACTATGTAAATAATCCATGGAGTGACCAATCCGATGAAAGGGATGGCCTAGCGAAACAGGAGGTTTGGAAAATGGCCAGTGAACCCCCAAGGGGGGAGTCTGGTATTGTGCCGACTAAAGGCAACACTCAATCCCCTGCCAAAGTAGAAGAGTCAGATGGGGATAAGTCACAGTACCCTGAGACTAAGTAGTCGCAGCTCTAGTGTATCCGCTTGTTTTACGCCCCCATCAACGACCCAAGGACCCTCTGCCTTAGCCGCGTTGCCTATTGCCTTGTGCTGATTGTTTTAAGTATCCCGCTTTACCCTGGCTTTTATATAAGCAGTTGCTATTCCTGATTATTAATAAGCATTGTTGTTCAAGTGATAAATTTTAACTACTCTTATATTGTTTATTACTTGGCTGTTAGAGACCAACTTGTACCACAAATACAGAATCTATTACACTAGGAATAATGGAAGTCCATAGAATCTTTGTTCCTCCGGGGTGGAGACTACATCACAGATAATTTTTTTTAAAAAAAAAGTGTGGCTTAACGTGACGTATACTGTACCGCAAATAACAATGGATGGTAGAACGATGTACTTTTCTATGACGTACCAGATTGGGAGATATCCTGTAAATAAACGCTTGATTTATATTAAAATGTGAATTTTTACCAAGACAGCATTAGTTCGGGCTATTGCAGGTGCTAGAGATCTATACAAGTTACATTTTATTCCCCATTCCCAACACCAATATACGCCCCTTTTGATGGTTTCCAAAAATATCCATCGACAAAACGGTGTGGCGGGAATGAGCCAAGGAGATGGACGTAGCCGTAGATGGTTGCTTGCCGAGGTGGTACAAAGGGTGACAACATTACCATTCTAGGTCGTTTAAATAAACGGCGCCTTCTCGGCTACTCCTAGGATAAAAAAATTATTGAAAGTAACTTCCGTTGAAGATTGCTTCACCAATTCGCAGCTAGGAAATGATCATAAACAATGTCACTGGCGTATGAGTAAAAGGACAGCACCAGTTCCAACACAGTGTAAATTACCCGGTTAATTTTACCAAACGATTCATCTCCCTGGATGGTATCCTAAACAATATACACCGCATGCTTAGTATCCGAGCATAGTCATTGGGCATCGGTGAAGAGGAAGAGAAGGAGAAAGGTGCAATACTTCTGCACTAGTATAATATAGGAAGAGACAGAATCTATGGCTAAATGTCGAACTTTCTTTACGTCACTCAACTGGGCTGATGAGAAAACATCATGCAGACCACTATTGGGCCAGTCTGGCAAAATGTTAATGTCGGTTTAATGTCGCTTACAAGTATAACCCACGATTATTAAACCAAAATTGCTGACCCAACGCCAGTGACCGCTGTTTTTTTTTCTGAACACCGCCGTAATTTCGTTACTCACTTTACCGAAGAGGGAGGTCTGTGATCACCAAATCTTGTTATGTTCTTTTACACGTAATAACGGTTCATCATGACTATCTTTATGGTTTTTCACTTTTTTACAATGTGAACAGATGTTGAATGGGATGTCGTCTCAGAGGTTCACAGTAGTTCGGCTGATCACACTGTGACCCCTTTGCTGTTTCCCAAGAAAGAGCCAATCCAACCGCCGCACTATTCCATATCAGTTATTGGTAGAGAAACTCTGGAGATTAACCTGGTGGATCGCGTTTGTGCTCTGTATATTCGATAAATTTGGGAAAAGAATGCTAACTTGAAACCAGCAAGGCATTATTAGGTTCTTTCACAATTTACCAGGCACTAGCAGTTGCAACAAATCTGTACAAAATTCGCACTTCAGCAGAACTGTGGCCCTGTCTCGTTTTCTATCTGTCAGGGGTATCCAATCGTGGAAAGGCCCAACGCCTGGGAATATTGCCAATGATATCTTTTTTAAACTACACGATATAAGAAGTCCCCCCTCCCTACATGATTAAGCACATGATATGCCTGTCACTCTATAGACATCAGGGGGAGGGCGGCGATACTACCCAATTAAATGTGCCTGGTGCTATTACCCGAGTAAGCAATAGCGTGAAGATGCTGTATGTCAACGTTAAGGGGGGTTGGCATGGTACTGAGGACGCAGTAAACAATTCACTACACTGTCATAGTGAATGTGTAATTCTAGAAATAAAGTGGTACACTTGTTCCATTTTTTTTTTCAATTTACACCATTCACAGGCACCAAATAATCGTAACGCAGAGTAATTATTCATGGTTAAGCCATCATTTTTTTACACAGGGGATTTCCAAGTTAAGCTAAGGCCACAGACAATATATTATCCACTCACAGCATTGTCCATACCAGTCACGTAGTGAACTTTCAGTGGTCGAAGCATAAGTTCGTGAACTGTGAGTCGTGTGACTGACATCAGCATTACTGCAGGTGCTTTCCTGCCATAGTCAGCGATGGCAGGAATCCATTTCTCGGGAATTACCGGGTTCGCCACAGTATAGTATTTTTTTTCCATTGTGTACCGCGCGCGCTGCAGGAAGGTTCCACAATCAGGATGTTTCCAACATAGGACTATGTGGGGGCTAGTGGTGGATATTATCGAGCAGAGAAAAAGTCGATGAAACAAGGTGTTACACAATATACAAGGCGCACATGAATTGTTTCCAAGTAGGTTAGGGAATGGAGATATTCCGAAAAAGTATTCCGGGGAATGGTCGTTGCAATAAACGGGTGAACGTCGAGATCCAGTTTCAACCATACCATTCCCTTTAAAATCCCAAATCTAACCTCACTGCCATTACCCATATTGAAGAGGGTGATGAGGGAATGTCGGATTTCGGTAAAAATCGTCCACGTGCCTTCAGGGGCACCAGGAATAGGACCAGAGAACGGACATTATCGAACCAGAACCCGTAGCAGCAGTATTAGTAATGGCCTTTTGGTTATTGGTGAAATTTAACAGAGAATCCCATAGCGCAGCGGCGTGCATGGTTTGAATGATATGACTAGGTGTTTCCGAGCATATTGAGATGGCCTACCAATGCCTGTCGGTCCCATCTTATAAAATAAGCCCGGTATTCCCATCCGACTGTCCATCTGACGTAATACAAATGTTGGGCTTGGTTCCTTCTTTTCCTTCCATTTTCGGCGTTTTCCCTGGGCACATCTTTCCGCACTTAGTCAGTTTAGCGGGCTATTTTCTTTATCATCAGCCGTCTCGGGACACTCAGCTTCTTGGCTAACCATCTGAAAATAGTAAAAGGTTTTGAAACCGATAAATAGTCCAAAAACTTTTTTTTTTTCAACAGCGCACACTTTTTTTTCACTTTTTGATTTCAACTGAACGAAAACGCTAACTGGCGGAAATCCGGGGTGTGTATACCTTTGACTGAGCACTGCTATTCGTTCAGTGGTAATATTTTGCGTTCTCGA
>JAOPJG010000437.1:0-24328 GCA_027478255.1 Dispira simplex | reverse complement strand
CGATTTCTAAATGGGATCTCCATTAAGTTTCGATGACTTCAACTGGGTGCGGGATCTAAGAATGGGCTTCGTGACGGAGTGAGGAATTAATGCAATGTCGGTTAGCATTACTATTTTACAGAGTGCGGTGCCTTGATATCACGCACAAACTCTCTCTCCCCCTCCATCTTCAGTGTTATCCGTATTGTGTTTTCCCTCCCGTGCCACAAAGTATAGTTATATAAGGGTTAGCCTTCCCTTTCTGGTGAGACCAGTTTCTGTGTAAAAAAATAATATTAGCGAAGCTCGGCCTTTTTTTCACTGGTAAATCATTCTAGTGGTCATGAATATCTTATTTTTTTGGTAATCTTAAATACATATTTTTCATTTAATAATTTCATCTATTTTCCTCGATTACTTTCGGCCGTGGAAACTCTACCTGGAACAGGTCCTCGTATATCACTGATAATCATTACACTTTTCGGTGATATCCCTCGACCGTTAATGCCAATTTTAACTGGCTAAGTTGACCTGTTCGATACGCTTAGCTAAGGATATTTTGTGGAAGAGTTCATTCGTTTACGATGCGCTTTCCACTGTGGATTGCCTTAATCCTCACATGCCTGTTGGCCTCGTTCATTACGATACACTCCTCTCCCCTCCTCTGCCAACCTTCTGCAGTGATGGCCAACCAGGGTGAAATCCAACATTTACAACGGAGATTCCTTAAAGCTATTTTAGGATTTGCCAAAAACATAGGTGGAAAGGTGGCATCTAAGTTTTCGGGTGCGGGTAAGAATAAGCCAAACACGGCGAGTAATAAATCCAAGGAGGAAGCGGAAGCCAAGAAGAAAGAAGCGGCGGCTAAGGAAAAGGAGAAAAAGGAGAAAGAAGCGGCGGCTAAGGAAAAGGAGAAAAAGGAGAAAGAAGTGGCGGCTAAAGAAAAGGAGAAAAAGGAGAAAGAAGCGGCGGCTAATGAAAAGGAGAAAAAGGAGAAAGAATCGGCGGACAAAAAGAAGAAGGCTGGAATAGCTGCTGCCGGTGTCGGTGTCGGTGTAGGGGGGATAGCGATGATGGACGATGGTGGATCCAAAGAAGAAACTGGTAAGGTAGTGGAAGGTGAAGTTGATCCAGCCACGAGTAATATTTCGGATGAGAGCGTCCAGTCCAACGTTACACCGGGTGGCTCCGTGATTCCGGCTGATCAAATGACTAATACCTCACCGGTACAGGCCCAACAGACTTCCCCAGGTGCAGCTGCGGCCGGGGCACCGAGGCTTAATGCCCAACCTAACGGATGGGCAGGGAGTTTCAACCCGGTGGTAACTGGCGCTACTCCAGTCGTGCAACCTGGTGATACGAACAACGTAGTGACTGCAGATCAAATACCCCTAACCTCTAACCAAATTAATTCTAATACTGGGAAAACCCAAATTCTATTTCGCTAAGTCTTTCCAATGACGATTTCTACTAATTTCAGTATATTTATCTTTAGCATTATAAACTCATTAATAATACTAATCACTTGGCAAGTAATAAATGACAGATGTAAATTGTTGTTGTTTTTTTTCTTCTTCTTGTTTATGCTGTTATCCCTTTTCAGTTTAAACTGGCAGATCTTTGTATCTTTTGCTTTCATTGAGATATTGTTAATGGTCGGTGTTTCTTTGTGTCTGCCACGGCATATATCACATGGCTCAAGCCTCGCCTCGAGCGATTCACTGGCATGTACACTGATTGCCCATTCACTCTCCCAACACTCTCTCTTCCTTTATTTCAGCACTTCCTTTGAGATTCTTAAAGTCTATATCTTACCCCATTCACTAGCATTTATTATAATTTTAAAGTCACTTACCACGTTAAAATTGGCCATCACAACACCCCATGTCCCGTATTACCCCAGTCATAATGCGGTCACTCATTCGGATATTTTTATGAGCTCAGACGAAACCCAACCGAAATCCACCAAACTGTGCAATATGCTTATGCAGACGATTGCCCTTCGTGTAACAACTTTCACACTGGCCATTTGTCATTTTGAGATGAACATCACATAAGATGTCCTTCCAGTGAGGTGGTTGAGTATAAATGTGAAGCTATCAAATGGAGAGATAAGGAAGAGCCGTTTATTTCCCTGAGAGTGCTTTCACAGGAGTCCAATAATATATTGTGGAATATCACCCACAGCCGGTTATATTATTGTTGGCGCCCAAGTGGTTAGACCTCTCTTTCTCTGATGTCGGAGACTCAAAAAGGCTACAAAAACTTCTGGCTCAATTTTCTTGACCGTTTTCGGAAATCGACCAACTGTATCGTGTATAAAGTCGTGATGCGTGATGAAACGTGGATTTCCGTTAGTAACCCCCAGACTGGCACTGGTCGAAAGGTATGGGAGTCAGCATATAATCATAAGCGTGACTCCATCCCTGTTCAGCCACAATGGACCTAAAAGTTATAGAACTTTCAAAAGACTGTGCTCCTCAATAAAGTGAGTATTTTTCATACTGTGTTCAATATTGATGACACTAGGTCCAAGTGTTAATAGTACTAAAGGGAAAGTGTCAAACCAATGGTTGAGGGATGACAGGATATGCATCCAAAGTCACCCACTTCCTAATTTTTCCTCCACTAGGATAATGCAAGACCCCATGTTTCCCACTTTAGCAAGACTCACATGGATAATGGAACAGGAGTTGGAGATTACATCTTCCAATGAGGACCGCCAGCTCCCTCAAGATGAAGCTGATTTAATGGCCACAAGTCAGGGCATCCCGGATGATGGTGTAACCTCTTCACAAGGTCCCCCCCTTGTCTTGTGCTCCCAACATGGAGCCAATTGATGAACATTTATCTCCATAAAAATTGTTTTCATTTTTGATGTCGAAGTGCACTATAATTTTAGTTATGATTTTGTTATGTCATTTCTGAGTTATATAAGGAGACCAGGTCAGGGAAACTCGAATCCCTCATGAATAAAAAACATGCTTGTTTAATTTTAAGATTTGTCTACCTACTCGTAGGTCTCTATTGTTTTTATTTGAGTGCCTTCTCGCACCAGTGACCTGAATCCTATTACAATAAGGTTGGACTCCAAGTACTTAAAGCACCACCCTACCCACCTGACCTTGCACCATTTGACTTTAGGTTGTTCCTGTGTATCAAGGAAAAGCTGGGGAGAGTAAAGTGTTTGATGATGCTGATGAGAATACAAGGGTATATCATGAAATCCTTGATTCTCTCCAACTGAGTGACTTTCACTGATGTTTCAATGAGTGATTCAAGAGGATGCACACAGTACTTAACAATGGTGGTTTTTATCATTAATGCAGTATGTTTCTTAAATCAACTTTTTAAAACTTTCCTGGTGAAGAACAGTTCTTCAAGTACTATTACTGCTGCTAGCCTCTACATTACATTATTGTTGTCCTTAATATTAATCTAAGCACAATTATTTCTTTCCTACTTCAACCCTGTGATACTTCCACTTTTGTGTATAGCACCCTCACTGTCTGCCACAAGTTCCTAATCATAAGCATTAGGGCTAGAGGTCATAACGAGTGGCATGTATTTATTTCACATGAAATGATAGTGGAATAGCTGCAAAGATATATCCATAATTAATGGCCTCCAGTTGGAGTGAAGTATTCCCCCTTTTTTTGACCCAAGGGCACCACTACTACAGAAATACAGGTCACCATGAAAGGAACAAAAAAAATATCACACTTATGCTGGTTTCCTTTGAGTGAAAAAATAAATAAGACCTCCATATTGGCCACTAAATCCATCCCCACAGTGTTTAGAGGTATTTACTTGCTATCCACGGTTCATCCAAGGCTGTATAGGCGGGAGCGGGTGATATAAACGGAGGCACAAACCCGGAATCCAACTCCCATTTCTCATCGTTAGCAGGGTTATTTTGTACTATGTTGATAATTCCCAACTCATAATTGCTAATTCGCAAAATATCATTGCCTTCACCTGGTCGAGCAAACCTTGAGTGTGCATAAGTTCCCCAAGCCGCCGGAGAGAGATTATGGCTACCAAAGTAATACCAACTAGGCGGGGTATCAGCCACGGTGTCGGGGTTAGCGGCGTGTCGGGCAATTAGTAACTTGGTGTGCAGTAGACGACCCGGACGCAGGGCAATAGCGTCCCGAAAACATTCAGAGAAAGTTCCGAGGTGTTTGAAATTACTATCGGTGAGAAAAAAGCTGGAGCCGTTTGATATGCCGTAGACAGAATCTTTGACAGTTTGTAAGCTAGGAAATCCGATACCGAAACGTTCTATACCAACGTAGGATGCAAGTTTTGGAGATTGAGTATATATACACACTGTCCAAATCAGAATAGTTAGTAAATAATGTACCCGTGAAAGCATAATTACCTAAAGTAACACACTGGAGCGTGAGTGATGATATTAAATAATTGGAGTATAGATGACCTAGTGTATATACCTTTGACTAACGCCTTTTCCAACGTTAGTTTATCCGGACTTGTGTATTTGATACCGCAGGTGGCTCGGTAAAAGTTGTCTAGCCATGACCCAGCGATACGTCCGATGGACGACATGACATACTCCACAAAGGGGGGATCCCTAGCATCGGCCGAGTTTCTATGTTTATGGATGATATCGGCCAAGCGTGCCTGGCCAAAGTTGTACCATACGTTGGGTGAATGGTACCCCGGGACGGACATGACAATATGTACGGTTGCTAAAGAAAAATCATAGGCCTTTAAGGTAGTTTTTACTTTTAAAGGAACATGACAATGTTTAAGGAACTTTTCCAGGGCGACGCCAAACTCAGTTCGGTGAAGTGATACTGACGACTGTTTTTGGTTACGGGAACGAGACCGGGTAGGCAAGGGTGAAGTCAAGGAGGGGGGTTGTATTTCACTAGCAGGTATCATTGGAAAGTCCTGACAAAAAACCATATTTTCCAATACTTCCCAATCGTAAGCAATGTAATTAGCCGAGCTAATTATTACCCGAATAAAAGTTGGATAGTACAAAAGGGAAAGTTTGGCATGGAAGCAGCCGTAACCGTGACTGGAAAGAGGCGGGTGAACTATCAGAACTTTGTCGCTGTACCGATGGGAACCAGGTTGTTCATCTTGTTTGACATTCCAGTGCTTTACCAGACACACGGGGATATCCTTGGGCAGTTTGGCGAGTAACCAGTCCATGTCTACTACAAAAGAGGTCAGCACGGCTCGTTGTAATCCTTCTTTGGCGATGAGATCTTCCAGTCGCACGCAATTCGTATCAGGATACCCTGGGAGATAATTTTTCCGAAAAATAGGTTTTGCGTAAAGCATCGCTGTGGAACCCTTGCGAGTAGAACTGGTGGTAGTTACAGGCTGAGTAACCACTGGTATGGTTACCGGTGATATTTTCGGTGATGAGCCTGTCAAATCGATACATGCTTTGGGGACACTGGGAAGGATAGAACTTGAAGCCAGGGGTAATTTTCGAGGTGAAATGGACGGGCTGGTTCGGGAACGTTTACGAGGGGTTATGTCGGATAATGTAGAAGGTAGCAGGAAAGTCGACGACGAAAAGGAAGACGAGCGGGACAGAGAATTCTCGCATTCCTGACTGACGTTGACCATATGCTCTAATAATTCAGGGTCATTATCCAGACTATCAGTTTCGGACACGGGGTGAACCTCTGCTTGTTCTGGGTGGCCAAGCGATGCTGGAAGTGATGGTTTCCGCATGGCGGGTCGAAGGCCGTTTGAAGTATGGGTAAAAGTGCGTGGAGCCACCAACGCAGAGGTACGTTTTAAATTCAATTTACCGGTCGTGACAAACAGAGGTCCCTTGAAAGAAAAAGAGAATGCCACCTCATAGTGGTCCAGCGCCAATGGTAGGTTCCACGCTGAGCGAAACATGGTGTTGGGCTAATACTCTACTTACCCCTCACTTGTCGGCGATCGTGTAACTGGTGGGCTGGGATCAGTATGATGGTTGTATTTTTTTTCGCTGCCATATTCATTTCTCAAAAGAAATAACGATTGGTGAAACCGTGATTGCATTATTTTTTTCAGTGTTGTTGATGGTTTAAATATTAGCCTTTCGGCAAGAAACTTTTGTACACACATTTCCTGACCCCGCTAATTTAATCACCATGCGCAAGCCTAGTACCGCCGCAACCAGTCGCCATGCCTTGTACCATACCGACGACCAGGAGAACCACTCTGAGCCCGACGAAAACATGGTGGCGGTCTTTGAGAAACGCATGCAACAGATGTTAAGCGTTGACCAGAAAGCGGATACTTTGCCCGACAACACCAGAACTGCGTCACCAGGTAAAATATTGCTTCGTCAAGTGTTTCCTAAACTTATTTTGTCTTGTGTTGAAATCATACCAATAGTGTGGTGACATGGAACCATACCAGTATGAGTATTAATATCATAGCGATTGTTTACCCGATTTAATGTTGTATTTTATAAATATGTTATCCCAGAAACTACGGATGACAACGGTACGGTATTTCGTCTGTTTGCCACAAGTAAGTGCGTTACAATTCGTACCAAAACAGATGACAATGTATCCTCAATACCGAGACAACCTGTATCAGTCACAGTGGAAGAGAATGCCGACCGGTTAGCACAGATGGGGGACATTGCATTGGACTACGCTACTATAATGGCCCAAGCCCAGATGCCTTGGGAACGTCAGTTTTATCCCAACCGGGTCATTGTAAACCCTCCCTCGCGTCCACTTAGCAAAGCCATGAAAAACCGTCGTCGTTTGCGCAAACAACTACGTAAACAAGGGAAACGGTTTAGCCATAGATTGACTTTATTAAACAAACCCAGGGGTCCCCCATCTTCCGCCATTCGCTGCCCTCGTCAGACTCGGTAAAACATAGACTTATCTGAAACGATAGAAACATAAGCAAGTACAAATTAAAAAAAAAATGATTACAAAGGTAGACCGAAATACCTCTGGTTGGATCATCGATTATGATCTAGTAAGACAATAAATTACCCAAATGATATATCCAGTCATTGCTCACACTTTTACAGCTGATATGGTGGAGTGATGGCCGTTATTTTCTAGACTGCTTTCCTAAATGTATTCTACAGCAAGTCCCCTGATCATGTGTGGAAATACTTCAACGAGTGGAGAGGGGCGAATTTATAGCTCATTATTATTCCATCTCTTCAAATCCCATATTTTTTTTCTTTCCCCGTCCTACAGGTTATTCGCCTTCCGTTATAAATGCTCCTCGCTGCCTTTAAACTTGGTTCACCCTGTTCGAAATTCAATCGGTTTTTATCTCTCTTTTATGTATTTTAACTAGTTTTGCTGCATTTAACGTCTCTTGTTAGACCTAGTCGAGTCTATTTATAACGACACAACTCACTTGACATTTAGCGTTGTAGACCTCGAGCTACTTGTACGTCTTACCACCAGTGTTTCGCTATTACGCCATGTCACTTCGACGACTTCAGATGGTACAGTACCCCATGGCCACATGATGACTCTACTCAAGGTTTATAGCCAACATTGAAATGTGTCGGTTCAATCTTATTGGTTGTAACTCATCCCACTATCCCATGCTAGGTGAATGGGTGAGTTAACCATTCGCTGCGGTAACCAAGGTGCATTGGTCAGAAGTATATGGTTAACGGACCACACTTCCTCAAATGGTTTATACATTTACTAAAGTTATCCTATATGTGACGTTGATAATTGGTACTTTTTGTCGATAGGAATACGCTACGCTTAACGAAAAGCCCGTTTCGGGATTCCAAGTGGACCTCGTGAATGACACCATCACCGACTGGAAAGTCACAATGACCGGTCAACCCGATTCGCCGTACGCCCAAGGTCGTTTTGTTATTCGGGTAGAATTTCCCTCGGGGTATCCCTTTAAACCACCAAAAGTACGCTTCGAAACTCGTATTTACCATCCCAATGTGGATTATGAAAGTGGAGTCATTTGCGTCAACGCCATTCGTGACGAGATTTGGAAACCGACCGTTAAGATGGTGGATATTCTCCAGGAAATCGCCACTTTAATTGCTACACCCAATTTGGATACACCGCTTATTCCCTCGGCTGCTGAACTTTACCGTAGTAATCCAGCGGCTTACTTCGAAAAGGCCAAGGAATGGACTACTATGTACGCCCAGGATTCTTGAATATAGTAGTCCGTCGTTCGTGTTCAAGAGGGGATATTCATTTTTTTTCATCGTGTTCGTAATGTGAATTTACTGCAGACTGGGGTGATTATCCTCTACAAACTCTGAGGTAAACCAGCTCAAGCAGTATTGGACCATCTGAATATACGGTCATCTGTTGGCTTTTTTTTCATTACTATACCTGATTTGTACTCAAGGGCATGTCTAACCTTTTCGAATGTATTTTTACACCCATTAAATCACGTATCTCAAAAGCAGAAAAACCTTTGAACCTAACTGTGGAATTGTCTGTGACTTAAACCAGTTTGGTCATCCACCGAACTTGTTTTTTCTGTAGGTTCTCTCCAAGGCATCTTATCATTGGTTCCCCACCACTTTTATTTTCCATAACGCGTTAAGGATTTTACATTAACATACTATGACAGTGATTTTTGTTAGTGGATCGTATTTATGTGCATTTACAGACTGGCACAATATTTACACCCATTTGACAGTGCCATATTATGTACAACTTGATCTATAGACCACACGATAATACTACAGTAGTGTGACGAGTGATCTTTGAGCTACAAAGAATTTGTCATTGGGACTATTCCAGATCCAGCGCGTCTATTCCGATAACGGGTTGAAGAAATCGATACCATCCACTCCCATCACATTGCTCCTCGCTATCTTCCAACGTTGGGCAAAGTGGTTCCTCATGAGGGCGCAGTTTCCTTTCTATTTGGTCTGCGGTGCTAGTATTCGGGGATGACGCACTGTCACGGTACACCAAGATGGCTGCTTGGTGGGGAGATTTAGGTTGGGATGCGGACAAAGTTTTATCCGTCGGTGAATCATGGGAAGTAGTACGATCTCGACCCAGCTTATCCGAGCTAGGGTTGCTGACCACGTCTACACAGGTAACTGGTCTCGTCCGCACCATACGCACCAAATCAAAATTGGGACACAATACAGTCTGCAAAGGTGGATGTCCATGGGCGGCGTATACCATCACATGGACAGGGGTCTGGGGCCGCATCACGGGTTGCCAAGTAGTGAGAGGCATAATCCTTCGGAGTAACAGTTTGGTCATGGTGGATGGTAAAGTTTGCGGGGCCAAGACGTCGGGGTTGGCCTGGACCCGGGGAAAACGCACGAGTAACCCATGTTTTAGTAAGGACGGTGCCGAACCACTGTACATTAGAAACGTACAGGGGTGAGGTTCCCTTGACGTTGTAATGGCAGAGAAAATGTCACTGGTGGGGAACTGTTGATCTATAGTAACGCGAATTTGGGCAAAAAGCTGCCGTGTGGTTTCTATCAGTTTGGTCAACTGGTGCACCTGGAGTAACGCTTTGGCATTTAGTGAAGTGGTTGAGGAGTCCCTTTGGGCTTTATAGTGATTATACTGTTCTTCCAACTGACTCCACTCACAGGGAATATGTCCCTGTAGATGTAGATAGAGTTTCAGTATTGCGATAAACATTTCGGTCACTTGTCGGCTGGTATAAGCAGTGGGTTTTAAGCTAGGTCGGTTGACCTCTACGGACTGTTCTAAAGGCACGAAAGCGGGAACCACCAGAGGTGTAAACAAGTGTGCAGGGGAAGGCGACATGGTCAAATGGGACAAGGACGGAACAGAGTTTGAAAGTGCCATGGAAGAACAGCGGAGTCTGCAAGAAAGGCAAGGAGGCTTTAGAAATTACTTTTATAAACAAGTATAACGTAGACAGAGTTGGTATTATTTATTGTGAAAGGGTGAATGATGAGGTATTATTATTATTATTGTTTGTTACAAGAGTCCTCCCTGTAGGTTTACGGCCAACCCAGTTGAGATTTAGCCAATAGCATACCGTTTGAACCAACATAAACATTTACTCCTCCCTTATCTTTGTAAATAAATTTTGGGTTATACAGCTATGTATGCACTAGTACGCTGGCTTAGGTATATTTCGCCACATTAGAATTTTTTTTGTTTACTCTTAGGAATATGCCTCACGTCAGCATGGCTACCTGCGCTTCCTCCTCAGAATCCCTTCCGACAGATTCGAGCCACAAAGAGGCACCGTCCTTTGCGTTAAGTGCCAGCGCCTTTCTCACCCCGCACAAAATAGTACTACTAGTGCTCATTGATACATTTTGCACCAATGTCCACCTCCACTCCCAAAATGCCCTCGTTACTTCGTTTATGCCCTGGTGTCTTCGACACATTAATTCCCCAAACACAACATTTTCCGAACAGCGATTTACCAACCTGTGTGCCCAGTTAAAGCACATGGTAGTAAGTATGGACGAAGACGATGACGACGATGATTTTGTAGAATCCAGAACGACGTGGACCATGCAGGATGTGCTACTGGACCGTTTGCCCGAAATTCAGGCTTCGTTGGACGCCTTTGAAACTTTATTTAGCGATTTAGAAGCCCTAGTGTTATTCGCCGATATGGAAGTAGAAACCCAGGACGATCAAATGTATTTGGACGAAAGCAGCGTATTGGGTCTGTTTGTACGAAAATGTTGTTTGGCGTTTCATACCCGTTCCTTTGGACAAGTGTGGGCACTTTACCGGCAATTTCGGGTCCATGTCGCACTGGACAGTATGGCAAACGGTGAAGGTTTTTCGGATTCTTTCCACCGTAACCATAATCTTAAACGTATTCTGCCAAACCATGTGGTATCTATATTCGATATTGAGCAGTACCTCGATGCTCATCTAGAAGTGTTGACCTCCCAAGGGGGGGACTCATCTCAGTTGATCATCTTCCAACGCCACCTGGACTCTTTTCAACAACTTTATCCGGGGTTACCCAAAATCCAATTTTCACGGTACCTCTACGCAGCCCGAACGGGTAACTACGAAGCAGCTTTGTACCATTTACATCGGTACTTTGACTATTACAATTCCCAAGGTAACCGTACCTTGTACCAGTACGCCCTGCTCAACTTGGCGTGCTTAGAAGCCCAATTTGAACACCACCAGGAAGCCCGTCGGATTTTACAAGAAGCTATTGACGTGGCTCGTGAAAATCGGGATCGGACTTGCTTGTGCTATGCCTCCTTTTGGCTTCATCATTTGGGCCACCCGTCACCAACTATAACTTCATCGTCAACTTTTACCGAAGCGCAAACACTGGGTTCGCTTACGGGTCAAACGGAAGAATTGCAATTATGGGATATCCGATGTCTTACCGAGTTACAACAAGCCCAATACCACCTCCGAGCGGGTTCACCCCCTCGACAGGTGTTTGAATCCACTCTGAGATGTGAATTAATGCAGAGACATCATCAAGTTCCAAAGATGTTGGGTCTCTGTTATGCCTTAGTGGCCGCCGTGTGGGATATCTATGGGTTTACCTCGACCCTGTCGATCCTGTACACCCAATTGCAACTCACATATGGTTATAGTCAATGCCCCGACGACGGTGTGGTTACCGGGTATTGCAAAGTGGGCCAGTATCTGGCAGAACGTGGAGCGTGGACCGCTTTGAAAGAACTTGACCACGAGATAAACAGCCGGTATCCGGGTAACCCTTCTACGTTGTTGGCCCCTTGGCGACGTTGCTTGGCCGAATGTCAACTGCAGCGGTGTGTTTACCAACAGGGCTGGGATGGGGACACCGGTTCATTATTTGATTCTCTGTCCGCAGATCCACCGTCAGGAATTTCTAGTGATTCCGATTCAAAAGGGACTATCAAGTCTTTACCATATTTGTGGGCACTTATTCGACAGGGGCAGTACGCCTTAGCATTGCAGTCGTTATTACAGAAGTTGAATTTTGAAGGCGAAACAAATGTTCAGTTACGAACGGTGATGATGTACGCTATGGTGGGGGAAATTTACTTGGTAAGTAATCCACACGTTTATTTAAGCCAACGAAAAGCAACCATATTACAAGAGCTTTACACGGGGTGTGTGTTTGGGGATGATAAACGTGGTGAAGCAAGCGAATACCATCCACTTTGGGCTTATTGCTACGAAACTAATTTTTATTTTCGCTATATTCTATGTCTTCGCATATAACTCTTGGGTACGTATGAATATGATGGCTCAATGGTAGGAAACTGGCGCATTGGCTACTGCAATGACGTATATTTCCCGAGCTCTTCAATGGAGTCAGACCATGTCATTTGTTCAACCGTACCTGTACGCCTCGGTTTTGAGTGTGGATGCCTTTTTTCGAATGGGACAAACCCATCGCAGTGGCCAGCTTGCTGATCAAATTTTGCCCCAAGTAAGTGTCCTATTGTTTTCGATGTAAAAGTGACGTGGTATGTTGTTTTTCTTTTTAAACCCATCACTGGTACATATATCCCAGGAGAGTTTACAGGGCTAAGACCGAGATGCAGCCAGAAAGTACATTCGTTCTTAATGGACTATGGGGGCCACCACATTGGCACTCACTGACTTGTAAAGCATGGCTGACTTTCTGTGATTATTTAAACGACTACCATGGGCAAATAGATAATGTCCCAGGGAACGCCCTTTTTGCAAGAACATTGCCTTTCCATACAGGGGCATCACCAAAAACTACAGGATTCTTCTGATAAGTCAGGTAAGGTACCCGGTCTATTAACGGTATATGCTACTGTGTATGGAGAATTATCAAACCACTTTAGTAAGGGAGAAAAAAAGGTTTATACATTCTTTAGGTTTGTCAGGCTCCAAATAATGGCACACCAATATATTCTTCAACATGTACCAACGCATTTCACTAGCATGCTAACCTTCAGATGGTAAATACAATTGTGGTTAACTATGGTTAAATTGGTCATCAGGTTTTGCTGAACGTGCGTGTCAATATTCTCAACAAGGTATGTTCCTAACCGTGCAATAGCTCCGATAAAAAGGGTTTAGTTGATCATATTGATGTTGAAGTTGAGATAAATGTAAGATATAAGGAAACTGATACCAATGCCCAGCAGTGAGTCATTTGTCCTTCAGCTATGGTGAGGATAGCGTAATATTGACAAGTTCTAACTGTACCTTTTAATCAATTCAATCATTATTTTTTCGGGTGAAATCCTTGCCGTGTCTGTTCAGCGAAAAGCAGCCTCCATAACTCTCCAGCATTAACATATTTACCGCCTAAATAAGAATCGGCAGATATCCTAATTGACACTTGACTGAAGAAAACCATTATGGAAGTTGCATTGGATCTTTTGTGGAACTGACTTGGTTAAATACAGTTACACGAGCAAAAAGACACGTAGCATAAATCAACAGGGGGGAGTGTAATGGATTTATACTATAGTGCTTTGCTCATACATTAAACACTTGGCGTTGTAATGCAAAGTCACGGTCGGCAGATAGAATACATGGACTTTTTATACAGGAGCAATTTTATTTATTAAAAGTATCAGGCAGAGATAATGTTACTCGCCTTCTCCTGATTTTAGGTACACCCTAAAAATAGCAATGTACTGTTAAAAGAACTTGGGGAGAGTAACTTCTGAGTACTTGGCCTAGGGCTAGGGGTTATTCGGACTTATTATAACTTTCCAGCGTATCCGCAAAGTTTTTTTCCTAACACGCATCTCAAGTTGAGTAATTGAACAAACGATGACACAGTGTAGTTTTATTTTTGTTTAATTCGGAACAAGCTATTACACCGCAACTGAATAACTATGATTCGACTATAATCGCTATTTATGAGTACTAATCAGGATTAGCAATAAAGGGATAACGCGATTATTTATGCAAGGCGATGAAATGTTGACGCAACTCCCACATGGGCTCGGAGTATATATGTGGCGTTTTAAAAAGATTCCCATGCAGCCATAACTACTCATCAGGCACTGTTGTAGCCGAATAACGCCTTACACAGTTACATTGAACCCACCATTCGCAAGGGAGACCGGTTTGGATGCAGCAGCTTCCATGCAAAACTTTTTTGTTTGGGGGGGGAATATCCGTCTCCTAGTGAACGATGATGTTAGCCAATAGAGGAACGCGTCAGTAACTTGCGAAATGTGAGAGAGAGAGGGGTTTGGCTTTTTGGGTTAACCCTAACCCACTCACAATGTACTACATGTGGTGGACAGATGCGACATACTTATCGCGGATGTATCGCCGTTTTTGCATCCATTACCCCCCTTTAACTGCACTATGAGGTAGTATGTGAATGATTAAGGACTTGGCGTTGAGGATTAGAAATGTACGATTTTAGTCTAAACTTTTTCCCGCAAGTGCAACGCTGGGTTCGCCCATATCATTATTGTCCTTTTTGATTGAATATAAAATGGTTGCTAGCTTCCTCTCAAATTTTATCATTGCACTTGATTTTCTATAGCTATATCACATTATACTAATACTCACACTTTTTACTTTTGCACGACATTACGATACTATACTCTAGCCTAACGTTAACGTTTCATTTTTTAGTCATGGTTAAACTCGCCGTCTTCGCTTGCATCGCTACCGCTATTCTGGCGACTAGCACTCTGGGTGTCACCACCCATGTACGTCGTAGCCCCAGACTCCTTCGTCGGGCCATTCCCGCCGGTGTAGCTGTATTCAACGGCGTGGGGAGTTACCAACTCTCGGGTGAAGTTACTTTGACCACGACCGGTGAAGGTGTGGAAGTTCATGTCAACCTCAATGGTTTGGGCGCCAACTCCGACTACCATTATGCCGTTTACCAAGATGATTTTGATTCTCCCAACCCATGCCAGGATACCAAAGATATTTACCATCCTTGCGATATTGACAATGGTAACTTGTACCAATGTCATCCTGACCAGGCCTTTGCTACTTGCAAGGCCGGTGATTTCAGCGGACGTTTTGGGAATTTGCCAACGGATGCCCAAGGTACCGTCACCGTTATCGATATGCTGTTGAACCGTGATGTCAATAATTGTGTCGACGATGATGTCGGTTCTGTCTTCGCCATCGGAATTCGTGACGTTTCTGGCCCCTTGATTGGTTGTGCCATTCTTCAATAAGGATGTAGGAGAAAGACAATTACTTGTCATTCTACCCTTTTGTTATGTTTTGAAAATAGTTGCTCCTTTGTAGAGTTTTTTTCGAAATCTCTATATAAAGATCACGGTGAGCGAGGGTGATGTAATGGAAATGGCACGATCGTTTTCAATATCTTCACCGTACAGAGAACCGAAAGTACTGTATCCACTCGTTGAATCCCTATAGGTTCTGCCTTTCACTTTTTAATATCGTTTTCACAATAAATGTTGTCTATTACGGAATAACCATCATCATGGGTGAATTGTAATTGCATTGTTTTCCCTTTGTACTTTGATTTACCAAACTATTACCCTCCAAATAGCACATATTTCTAAGCCCCACCAGAAGTAAACACAAATTCAACGAATTTTGCAGTTGGTTTTTAATGAAAGTTTTTCATTCGCTTTGTATATAACAACACTATTTCAACAATTGTGAGGGCAGTTACCTGTTATTCGAAGAGGGGTTATAAAATGTGTTAATATTTGGCTGTTGTCCGTCTTTAGATATAGCCTATGTCACGTGAGTGGCTATTACTTATGTCACCCACTGGTATATAGTTCGCACGCTGAGTGCTCACTCTTGGATTCTAGTTCTTCCAAATTAGTTTATTCTATAGTACCTACATAGTGTTTATATGTCTTATGACATTAGTATTAGTTCAATCCAATGTTTATTAAAGGCTATTAGCTTACCCAATTCCCAACAAAATGCATATTAATCCAATACAACTTGGAAATATTATGACAGCGCCACCCTGAAACCAGTTGACGAACCTCCCAATGCGGGGTGTAGGAGGACCTGGAATGAAACCTTATATTCTCTCCAACCTTGAGGTACTAACAAGTGCTTCGATGAATGGCTCATAGATTTTCAAAAGGTGTGTGGAAACGATAGCGCTTATTGCTATTTCATTAATGATAAAATTAAACTATCTGCATTAGTCACTAAAACTGAAAACTAGAAAGGAGAAACTTCAGTGACCCATCTATTCATTGCAACTTACACGTCAAAAAATCTAATACTATAATATAACCAAACCAAGACCATCCCTAACTGTCATCATCATCGGGATCCGGACCAAATTGTTGATAGTTAATGCGATTACCACGGGTAACCCGACGCCGACCACCCCGACCTTCGTTTGGCTCGATAATATTACTCTTATCAATTACAGATAGGTCGTCCTCCGCCTCGTCATCGTCATTGGAGTTCTCGACATCGCTATCCTTACGTTTAGTTCTACGTTTGGGCTTTTTAGCAGTGGGTTTACTTGGCTGTCGTTTCTTGAGAGTATGACGTCGAACGGGTGCTTCCTCGGGATCCGACAATAAGAAACTCTCACTCACGTCATCGCTGTCTTCCTCGGTAGCACTTTCGTCGTCGTCTACCAAAAAACCGTCATCCAAGTCGTATTCATCTTCATTTAGTCGGGTTGGACGACCGCGACGAGTGGGGGGAGGAGGGGAAGGGGTTGGTTTGTGTGGTTTAGAGTGCGGAGTAGAAGTTGGTTGGGGTCGACGCGGTTTAGAAGTGGGAATACGATTGGGTTTGGGTTTGGTGCGAGATGGGGAAGCGGCCGGTTCACTCTCGTCCTGGGTCTTGCGCCGTTTTTCCGCTAGGGCTTCCAACTTGCGTCTACGGTCCATTACTGAAAACACTAAAGGAAAAGAAAGACAAGTAAATAGTTATATAAACAACCTCAAATGGGAGTCACAGTGTACACAACAAGATCCATTAAAAGGTAAAGAAAGAGGTTACTGAGCGTTGAAAGAAAGTCAACTTTATACCGCACTGGATAGTAAACAAAGGCTTAGGTGTCCCTCTTAACCCAGTTGCTAATATTAGGGTCCTGCCATCAAGAAACTCCGCCTTGCTGATGCCAAACGACGTTCCTGGAGTGCTGCACACCTAGACCCAGTTCTAACAAGAAAGCGGGGCCTTTTTCGATTTCTTTTCCCGTTTTTTTCCCATACTTATAATACCTGTTTATATGGGGGGTGTCTCATTCTGCTCACTCGTCGAAAGTCATATTGGGTTCCATCGTAAACGATTGACACTCGACATTTTTTTTTATTCCTTGTTCGTTTTCCGAAGTCAGCTCTTCCCTGATCCTAGCTGTGCTGTCGTTTTTATAATTAGTTTGGGTTTTTTTTCTTATCATCTCGACCTATATTCTGTCCATCTTCAGTACTTTAGCCGTTCGACTGTCACAATGTTTATCGTTAATTGGTTTTGGGACGTCTTGGCCCAATTCGGTAAGTGAGGCACCGCTAGTCTTATTTCGCCATCTGAAGGCATCATATTTATGCAAACATAAGCAGATGGTCGGACCGGACAAGTGGGAAAGTGGCTTTTATTTTAACCGAGAAATACGCAAAAAGAACCTGCTCATCCCTGTTTTTACTCTAAAACTAATTCGAAATGAAGGTGTGACGGCATTATTTATTTGTTGTCGAATAACCAACGTACAAACGGTAACGAATGGACGATTGACTGGATAAAAATCGCAAACAACCCGTAACATATATTAGGCCTGGTCGACAAAAATGCCAAGATCCTATTCCTCGGTTTGGACAATGCTGGTAAAACGACGCTACTTCACATGATGAAAAACGACCGTTTGGCCACGTTACAGCCCACTTTACACCCTACTTCGGAAGAATTGCGAATCAACAATATTCGCTTCACTACGTTTGACTTGGGAGGACATCTCCAGGCTCGTCGTATTTGGAAGGACTACTTTCCCGAAGTGGACGGTATCGTATTTTTGGTGGATGCGGCCGACCACGAACGTTTCCCGGAATCAAGTGCTGAATTGACTGCGTTGTTGGAGGTGGAGGAATTATCCCGGGTCCCCTTTTTGGTCTTGGGTAATAAGATTGACGCTCGTGGTGCCGTTTCCGAAGAAGAATTGCGAGCGAACCTCAATATTTACCAGACGACCGGTAAGGGAAAAGTACCCCTGGAGAACATTCGTCCGATCGAAGTGTTTATGTGTTCCATTGTCAACAGACAAGGTTATGGTGAAGGTTTCCGTTGGTTGTCGCAGTACATTTAAATTTCCCCCAAATCATTTAAAGTATTAGGTGGGACTCAACAGTTGGGCGCAACATTTTGAAGTTGTCGTTCGAAATGAATTCCAGTAAAAGGTCGATGTTACACAGTGTGCGTTGTTCCTCGTTTTTGTTTTTTATCATACTATTATCACATCATCATGTCCATCAGAAAGAAAAGAATCGGCCCTGTTTTATCTATCCGCCTATCGTAACTTTACCTGATACATGACTATATAGAAACTCCCGAGTGCGAGGTTTACTGGGCTGTCTCCAACTATTTTATTTTTTTTCATTTATAAGTTGATTTCTAGGGTCTAGTAAATTTGTTCAGAGTTGCAATTGGGAATAGACAATATGAAGTTGTCTTTGATGAAAACTATATCTTGTGTCCTTTTTCGAGATTTAATACTAGACATGATGAACTCCCCAGTTCGATATATATGGATTGTAATCTACAATATTACAGATTATAATACTTTAAATCTAAACCCATTTATAAGTGCGCCCTTGACACATCCCCTGTTTTGCACAGACTATTTATCTACTGTAATACTGTGCGGTACCAGGGGATACATCACGGCCAGCCAAACCCAGGTTGCTTCTTCACTCCTTCCTGGCGGAGTTTAGTTTCGTGTTGACACTTGCCGTGTGTTTGTTATAATAGTTTTTTTTTCAATTCTGACTCATTCCCCACTTTTGACCCAATTAATTACAACTCACCAATTTGGGCAATCACTTCGCTATGAAATCTCTTCTGGCGGCCCTACTGGAATATTATAGTCGCAAGCCGGTGACAGAACCCACCCAACGTTCCATCCATGCCTGCCTGCAATTGATCCAATTGGAAGCCGGACCGGAGAGATTAGCGTTGGACCCACCATTACCCTTTCCCCTCTTGTTTGACGCGGTAGCCGGTTTCCAGCACCAATGTTGTACTAGTGGTAAAGTGGATGCCAATGCCTTTTCGGACGTGGTGGTTATGCTCCACCAGATTGAAACGTTACGTAGGGCCTTTGTGGAACGACTATTACTGGTGGGAGACCAAGGGGGGACGGCTTTGGACCAACGACACCGGGATTTGGAACGGTTATACGAAGTGGTGGTGCTGGGATTGAAACGTGTGGTAAGCATTCAAAGTGGTAGTATCGATGGGGCTCGAAAGAAGTGTTTAGAATTGAAAATGGAAGCGGAGTTTTGATGGTTAAACGGGTTACTATAGTACAATTTTCATTCTCCCATTCACTTAGTCACTATATAAGGATGCTGATACTAACCCATTACTTTGCGTCCTTGATGTGATATAGGTCTTTTTCCAACGTGTGGAGCACCACACTTTTGATACTTTGAAATGGTTAGCCATCCTGAATCGGTTATTTCCCCTGACTCCTCTTTCGGAAAGGCCTTCCTATTTACCGTCCAATGTCACTTCCGTGGAAGCCCTTACTCCACTGGCCCGACACGGATTATCACCGTATTTTCGCACCAAATATGTGCCTTCTCCGAGAACCTCTTTGGTGGAATTTGTCTTTCATGTCGACCAACTCCTTACCGGCAATACCACTGATTCGAACGAAACGGATCTACCACTGCCCAACCGTATACACAACGCGATGAATTCCCTTGTTAAATACGCTAGCGACCAACTTCCCTTAACTACGGTTATGGAACATCTGGCGGAATATTTGCGAAGTGCGGAGATTCAGGTCTTACGGGGATACAAATTGCTTCAAGAACAAGCACCTACGCTACCCGAGGATAGTCCGCTGCGGCTGGCAGTGGGGATTTCCCCTACAACTACTGTGTTCAATCGAATTTTAGAATATTCATCCAGGAAGACCACTTCTGATACAACATAATCAGTGGAAATATTATGTGTTTTAATACTAGTATGTGCGCAAGACATCCTGCGAATGGTAATAAATATCTCCAACGTAAACTGTGGTAGCATGGCAGAGTACAGGTATAAAGTATTCCACAGTGGAGTTTGGCTAACAACGAAGCGTCTATACCTCGATGGTTTCAAGAAGGCTATGAAGCACAGCAGCCCAAATACTGAACTAGGTTGCACAGGAGGAGAACAGGAGATTAGCCAGTATGACATGGCTCACCTAACCCTTTCGTTAAGTGGTCTGAGATTTAAAGCTTTTACCCGTCATTTACAAGGTTCTTCATCTGCTTTTACACATAGCGTGCTTTACTTTACTTTTTCTCTTCTCTTTCTTACATCTTCCACGTTTCCATACTGTACTTCTTTGTTTTCCTTTTCTTTTCTTTTTCGTTTACATCGTCTCATCGTATAGCCTGCCGGTTAGTTTTATTCATTTGAATATGGAAATCGATAACGCTGTAGCGGAATTTCTGGAGGTGGAACGCAAACGCGCCCCGACTGCTTTGCAATCGTACTATACCGAATTTGCCGATTTGTACGATCGTAGGTAAGTATACAATGTTATACCTTCCGCATTGACATTATCGTCTTGAAAGGGGAGACGGACAGAGCACATTAAGTTTGCAAAAAGGTTAAATAATTGGGATCAGAGTATTGGGGTCATTGCGCGTTAACTCTATCGGTGGTCAATCTGAACCTTTACATTTCTCTCTGCTTGTCATACGTCACTATTAACGTTGTGATGCAATCGCTATTATTATTGTGGTTCTTCGGGGGGTGTTATTGACTTTATTACCTAACGTCAGGCTATGGCACCAGCTGACGGAGTCGGTAGAGCGGTTTACGCAGCAACCGGATGCGCGTCCTTACTTGGTAGCCCTATACCAACACTTTGTAGTAGACTGGGAAAAAAAAATGAACCCGGTGAAACTCGTCATTATTGCCCTGGCGGTTGCCCGACAATACCAGGATATCCACCAGGCTTTGGAGTTTATCGAAGATATCCGAACCAAGGTAGATACCGACGCTAGTCAAGAAGCGTGTGCACTAGCGATGTTCGAAGGGGCCCATTTCCGTTTGTTGTTGGGTCAGTTGGATACCACTGCGGAAGGATTGGAAAAAGGGGAGGCGATCCTGGACCGACTGGCCAGCGTGGAACAAGTGATTAACGCCAGTTTTTATCGAGTTTCCGCGGATTATTACAAGGCCAAGGCGGATTTCGGCCAGTATTATAAGCACGCCCTACTGTACCTAGCGTGCGTGTCCTTGGACGCCATGCCCAAAGCGGAAAAAGTAGAACGGGCTCACGATCTCGCTTTGGCTGCTTTGCTGAGCGACAAGATTTATAACTTTGGTGATTTGCTCATGCACCCAATTTTACAATCATTGCAGGGTACCCCCCATGCGTGGTTGGGTGAAGTATTGACGGCGTTTAACGCCGGTCAGATTACCCGTTTCGATGGTTTTGCCAGTCAGTTTGCTAAACAACCCCTATTGCAAAGTCACGCCCCGTTTTTACGGCAAAAGGTGTGTCTGATGACTTTGATTGAACTCATGTTTCAACGTATATCTACCCACCGTCGTATTCCGTTTAACGATATTGCACAAACCATTCATTTGCCGTTGGAAGAGGTGGAATTGTTGGTCATGAAAGCTTTGTCTCTGGACCTCATTCGGGGTAGTATCGACCAGGTGGACCAAGTGGTCAATATCCGCTGGGTGCAGCCCCGGTTTTTAAACAAGGCACAGATTAAAAATATGGCCGAGCAACTCCAGCAATGGAAGGAAAAGGTGGCGGGGTTGAGCGCCCAGATGGAATCCCAATCACAAGAGTTGATTGCGTAATGAGGAAGTTTAGGGACTTGGGGTTATTTGGTTGTGTACTTTGCTGTTTTTCCCGTAAATGTGTGATTTACTGTACTTGAGGGTCAACTATCCGAAAGAGAGTAGGGCGAAGACTTTCATTTTTTGTGGGTCTGTCGTAGGTAATCGCCCTTGTTTTTATTTCGTATGTTTTTGGAATAAAAAAAACCAGATATAAAAGGTGGTTAGTTTGGGATTTTTTTTCACCACGATTGAACGGTATGTAGGGTGCATGGCTTATACATAATCGTTACTTTGTAGGTTGCTCGGTATAATTTGTGACCAGAGGCAATTCCATTTCGGAGTTTCTTTGGCCTACTGAGGACAATACAAAGCTGATACACTTCCTTGTAGTATTGAAGGTTCCAAAAAAGAACCCCAATGAGGAAATTTTCAATAGATAATTCAAGAGCGTTGAGACTAACATAGTAGTGATGGTAATATAGTGATCTCAAGGGACCTCATCTGGTGACTCACTCCCTCCCAAGGGAAGATGGAACACTCCTTGTCATTGCAAGAATGTGCTAGTAGGGACCTGCAGACAACCTACCTACAGTTGCTTATGGGTCTCCTGCACTTAAACAATGGATCTCAACATGGTAAACAAGAGAGATCAAATCTATAGCTGCAGAAGAGTCACAAGAGGCCAGGAGTCCCTTAGGCAAGAGGAGATGAAGAAGGGTTGATAAAAGCGAAAACATCACAACAACCATTTCATCCCAACTTCAAGGCGATACGAGATTCCCCATTTATCATCAGAGGCCACTCATTTAAATAAACCCTGTTGGCCCGTTATGATCAGTTTCATTATGTGTAATATTGTGATAGATTTGTTATTGCCAGGACTCATTGGTCCCATATAAAAGCTGCTGTAATAAAAGTAAGAGTAGCTCACAAGGTTTATCATAATGTTAATATTCGGCTGTTATTCGTCAAGACACTGCCTATGTCACATGAGTGGATATCGCTTACGTCACCCACTGGTATATAGTTTGCATACTGAGTGCTCACTGAGTCTCTTCTGAATTAAGTTTATAGTACGTATATAGTGTTTATATGTCTCACGACAGTAGTTTAACAGAATTTATTAAAAGCTACAGTTTACCCAAATATAAACAAAGGGCGATAGACCTCTATCACTGGTGTAAATACCTCTCACTTGTGGGTGACAAATAATGACCCCTTTGGGGCACAAACCAGCTTACCAGGTTTAAGTTTCCACATCAGGAAACAGGGGTCAATGGACTGGATTTAATTTTTCGAGCTTCTTGCCATTCATTACATCCTGTAATAAAGTTTGCTGCCTCGGCTTCCACAGGATTGCTCTTGTCCAGTCGGAAGGACAATAAGGTAATGCTCTTGTTCAACTCACTCTCCTCGTCCTTCTTGTAGCTCTCTGCGAATTTTTTAGCTTCGCCGGCTTGCATTATCTCGCGAATATGGGAGAAATTAGATGCTTTGGCTGCGATATAATAACGATAAGGATTTAAATCTAGTGAATTTTTCGTATACTCATTTAATGCATCGACTTCAACGAGAAATGAACCCTCCAGGTATTTTTCTTCTAACAGGAAAAGTTTAGCCGCCCCTATGGTATTTTCGTGCGACAGTTCATTGGGTTCTTCTGGGGTAATGCTTTTGGTGTACTTTTCAAAGGAGTGTCTGAGCCAAAAAGCCAAACAAAATTCTTCACTGCTTTTGGGATTGGACAGTTTCTCGGTGGCCCATACACTGCCCGAGAGGCAAGTAACTGCAACGCCCAGCGCGGTGAAACTAGCGAGCTTCATGATGTAAACGTGAACGAAATAACTCAAAATACGAAAGAAGTGAAATAAAGGGTTTGAGGATTTCTCGAAAGAAATATGTGTTGCAAAAAGACGAGGTAGTCACAGCAACGAAAAGTAGACGATGGTCAGGATTTCACGAAGAGTTAGGATATGGGCATGGTAGAACCCTTTATATAATAGAGAATGAGGGCTGCAATGTAGACAGAATACTCCCATTAATGCTTAGTCATACGGGTGATTTTTTTCCAACTCCATAACAAAGAATCCGCCAGGATTGAGTGTGTCTCTTACTAATGGATTTGGCTTAAAATCTCTAGGGTTAGAAAAATAATCACCCTTATCGGTAGAGAGTGTGAGTTGGTACATCCAACGTAAAAAACCCTATAGGAAACAGAAAAAGACCGGACCATAGCCCACCTATGAGGATGAAAAATGTAGCACTCCTAGTCTCTTTTTTTATTTTGACCAATTCTGTGTCACACCACATGTGCCAAGTCATGATAGCTATGGGTGGCTGATGGGAGGTAGGAGTGAGCCTTTGTTGCAAATGCACCATTTCCCTACGATTTTTTCTATCTATTTTACCTAGTTTAAGCCTACAATTTTTAAGGTTATTTTCCATCATATTTTATTATCCCGCACATGGATTATTTT
>JAOPJG010000436.1:0-24361 GCA_027478255.1 Dispira simplex | reverse complement strand
CCAACACAATAGTAGAAATAAATTACCCACCCAAACTACATAAAATTCGAACTGTACGAAAAAACTAGAGTGGAGTATGACTTTATTTCAAAACACTAAAAACTGGACATTGGACACTGTTCAAATGACAGAATTTCGACAGGTTTAAATATGCTATTGAAACCAGCAAAGAACAGTAAAATAAAATCGAAATACTACACAACAATTTTTAACAACGACTTTTCTGAACCCAGTGATAAATTTTTGCAATGGATAAAAATAAAACAAAATAAATATGTCACTCACACAAGTAATAAATGACAAGTGGGTTCCGATTTTTTAGGAATACTTCGGGAACTGGTGATAAATTTCATCGTACCCTTTGTGCAGCAGCACACAAGCTTTAGGGTAAAACATTTAACAATCATGGTGCACTTTTAGAGTGTTTAAATTCTTACATTCCCTGCCAAATAGAGACTTTAACAGATATTTTCACAAATACTCTAAATGCCTTTCAAAGACAGATGATACTGTGTGGCTGTTAATGGTTTTCAAAACCCCCTGTTATTACCCAAGAAGCTACTTTTATTTTGAGAATGTGGCTTTTTCTACCTGCTTTTTTTTTGGTGGAGACCATGGTAGCACTTGTCCAAGGGTAATGTCTTGGCTGGGTTGTAATTCAAATTACCCACATAAGGCTACGTCAACGGTCCTATCCCAGTTCACCTATTATATATGACCAATAATACTATGAGGGCCCGTGCTGGGAAGACCAGACGCATCCTTTTATGTTTCTGTGTGAATAGTACCCCGACCATCGGACCTGGGGCATACGAAGGCTAATAGACGTGGCGAATAGTTTAGCCCGAGTGACTGATACCTGGCGAGTTCGCAGGGTACGGTACACTTGGCATAATTTAGGTCGCCGCAGAAATAATAACAATGACACTGGGTTTACCATGACTCTGAGATTTCTGACGGGTGCAGGGACTACGAATAGGCAGAGCGGACTAGCCACAAACCGCTACACCATCGGTCAGTTCTCCTGTTGTTCGAAGTGCGGGGACTTGACTTCACTTGCATCGCCATTGTCTTTTTCGGCTTCATTGGTCTTTCGTCTTCGCTCGTGTATCACTCTGTACATTTATATAAGGACCAGCGTTCCCTTCCCAGTATGGGATCGTTTATTTAAAGGAATCCATTATTTTATAAACGGTCGTTACCCTTGTACGACGAATAATATTGGCGTTCTTCCCTTTTATCATCCTTTTTTTTTGCTTTTCTTTAATTGACATTTTATCCATCATTTAATATAATACATAATTTCTCTAAATATATATATATATTGGATTTCCGTTTGGCCAAGTTCGACCTGGCACGAATTCTTGTACATTTCCGATAATCACCAAGTTTTCTTATGAGATTATTCGGTCTTTTGCGAAGTTTTTTTTTCTCTTGCTTTGATAATCCATTCAGAGCTGATCAACCTTAATGTTACGTAAAATTATCCATTTTTCTCAAGATGCGTTTTTCACTACCGATTATATTAACGGTGCTATATCTTCTGGTTGCGTTTATCGCGGTAAATTCATCTCCAGTGCCCTCCCGTCCGCCTGTGGAGTTGGCCAATCATAGTGAAATCCAACATTTACATCGAAGATTTTTTTTTATACCATTTATTGTCGCTGCAGCAACTACCGTTGCTCGTGTTGCAGTAGGTGCAGCAGGTGCCGCTGTTCGTGGTGCAAGTGCAGTAGCGGGAAGAGTGGCACCCAGGGCCAGTAACGCGGCAAAAAAGGCGAAAGAAGCGGCAAAAAAGGCGAAAGAAGCGGCGGAAAAAAAAGCGAAGGAATTGGCGGAAAAAAAGGCGAAAGAAGCGGCGGAAAAAAAGGCGAAGCAGCGAGCAAAGTCATCTGAGGCCGCACAGAAGAAGCAAGCCGAAGCGAAGAAAAAGGCTGAGGAAGCCGCGCAGAAGAAGCAAGCCGAAGCCAAGAAAAAGGCTGAGGAAGCCGCGGCTACTAAAGGAGAGAAAGGTGGATCTAACAGGGCAGGGGATGCAGCTATGCTTAGTTCGGGAAGCACGCCAAGCGGAGATGGTGACGGGTCAGGCACAGGCTCAAAATTTGGGTCCGCTGCTGGTGGTGCGGCGCTCGGCGTAGGGGGAGTTATGGCTCTAGATGATGATGATGAGTCCACAGGAGAGTCTGGAGAAGAAGAGGAAGAAGAAGAGGAAGAGGAAGAAGAAGAGGAAGAAGAAGAGGAAGAGGATGATACAGCCGACGAAGGAACAGATGATCTTACAGGTGGAACTACCGTGACCAACGCTACTCCAGAGGAAAATACGGCAGTCGATAGTCCAATGACAAACGCGCTTCTAGAGCAGAGTCAACAGGATGTTGTCGGTGTGACGGGGAGTGCTCTTGATACTTCGCCGGTGACAGTGGTAAAAAGTAAGAATACAATTGTGATCGGTGATATTCAATCTTTGCAGTCTGGTGAAGCTAAACGTGGTGTAGCCAAAGAATCAGCCATGCACAACGGAATAACCAGTGATTATACAGGTACCTCGGTCGCCACGCTAGCCACAAGTCCCAACACGGTGGTGACCGGGGATATTTTGAATGGGCAGTCAAGTGTAGCTGCCCGTGCGATGACCACAGGAGCAGTGGACGGTGGCTCTTTGACTACCGGTCCTACCGATACTTCAACAACACCCCCGGCAAAGAGTTCCCCCATGGCGATGACTAGCGATTTCAGAACTACTCAAGCTGGCGAGGGAGTTCATGTATTAAAGGCAGGACAGGAAATAGCTACTACTGGAGTTATTACTTCCAGTACTAGGAAAACTCTAATCGTTTATTAGCTAAAAAAATTTCTAACTACGGATTTATACGCGTATTCCGCCATACCTTTGTCCGTTATTATTGTCAGCGAATCATTCATAATAGTACACTAGCTATACTTTAATACATTACGAAGTTGTAAGGCAAGAATAGCATTACATGTAATATAATACTAATATATACCCAATAAACTGTGCATAATTTTGGTGTATAACAGTGACAATGTATCAAATTGCTTTCCGAGCCCACCTCACAACGAAATCATGTAAGTTTGCTTTCGAGGACCGCACTAGAAAATAATGATAAACCCGTAGCACCGCAGTTAATTTTATTCTAGCAGTGTGCGGTAGCTCTTAAAAATCTGGTGGTGCTACCAAGTATGGCAATATTTTTTTGACGATATATCCTCCGCTTTTAATAACCGCTATGCTCAATATGTACATCAATGCAGAGGTACGAGTCAGTGGTGTTAGCGGTGTTTCCATTATTTTTGGCTGCTTTCGGTTATTTTTTTTTCTAGACAAGGAAGGTGCTACCATTGCAATACTATGTTCATTTTTACATTTTTCATTGCCCAGTATACCCTTGTTTTCCATCAAGAGCTGCCCTTTACAGTATGAATTCAAAATTGATTCTCAGCAGTGGATACCCTTGATTGGAACCTAGGGACCTCGGACTATGTTTTATCCATCACAGAGGAAGTGGGGGTACACATTAAGAATTTAGTGGCATAAGGTATATTATCCCTTACCATGATCAATCCATAATTCGTATTGCGTTATATTGGTTGGTGTCCACTATATTATGGAAGCTGGTGGAAAGGAAAGAAAATGGGCTTCGGATGAAGTAATTTGGAAAAGTCAGATAAAAAGAATATCTACTCGCCACCTGATAAGGCGAACCCTTAGCCCGTACCACTGGTCATGGTACTTGGTAAATGGCTGGGAACTGGAGTTTGGAAATAAAAGTGCCCAGTCCAATGGTTAGTGTTCGGCTGTCTCTAAAGTACCCTCACCGTTAGTAACGAATCGTCGAATTCGAATTAGTGTGGTCTTGCCAGCCAGGGGAAAGGATATCAATTCACGCAAGTTTGACGTTGGTCAGGGTTTGCCGAATATTTCTACGGCGACGTGGTGGTGGGAAAGTAGGTTGTTACCTTTACGGAAGGCCGCACGTTCGTTAATACGGTGTAGTTATTTTAAGCGCAGGTTATCATGGAGACCTCAAGGGATCTTATGAAGGCGCTTTCTAGTATTATTACAGAAGTCAGAGTGCACCGTGATCTACTGCTTCATTGTTACCCCTACTCCGAATATTCCCCTTACCACTAGATATAGATTTCCAATTTATCTCGCACTTGAAAATTACTTCGTGATTACTGACCACGTATATACCCATACATTTTCCTTTTCTTCTCGATTTACAAACCGTCACAAAAGTTTCCATATTTTGTATTTTTCACCGTTTTCACCAATTTCGTAATGCGTGAAAGTTTCATTGTATAATAATAACTGACGTGTCAAAGCTGATTCTTGGTAGTGGTATATTTTGAGAGAAATTCGCTGCTTGTCTGTATTTACCAGGTGCTCGAGAGCACTACTCCTACTTTATTTAATTTTTTTTTACCATAACTGATTTTCTTTTTTATTTCTTGAAAATTTTGCACATCAGTTATCATACAGAAACCGAGCTGGTGGTGCCTTTTTCTATTCTTTACCTTGACACACTGCGTGTTACTGCGAGCTTATCCCCTGGTAGAGCTCCATAGCTCAGTAGGGCTTGCACATCCCCGACTGCAGCGTTTAACCCAACGAGTGCCTTTCATTGACCTTATCATTGATGCATTTGCTAGTCTATTCCAGCCACCGCCACCCTCACCCAAGGAACAAGTCACTGCAGAAGAATCACGAATTTATGAGGAGGTGGAAAATGCCCAACTGGCAAGCGATGAAAATGCGGAAGAAATTTCCACTCGACAGTCGATTGCCGATGCAGCAAAGCGAAAAGCCTAGAACAAAGCCAACGCAAGAATGGAGAAGGAAAAGGAAAGCGCGCAGTCAGACTGAAATAAAGATGATAACAACGGCTCAAAGGCAGAAGATACTCCCCAAACCTGAATCCACCGTGAATACCAAGTCTTTCAAAAGTGACGACAAGAGTAACCTGGTAGAAAATACCAATGGATAACAGCAACCCAAGTCAGCTGAGGATCTATCCACCAATTTACAGTCCCAAGGACAGTGCCCTAGTTATTCTGCCGCAGCACCTTAGGCCCAACTGGTTATGTCCGCTGCTCCATCAGTGAATCCTTCTAAACCAGCAACCTTAACAAAGGATTATTACAATGGTATTAGGACACCTAGGGAAACATTACTAGGTGATAAACCGAAAGCCACTCTGGAGGTCACAAGTAATCGAGACATCAAGCACCAAAGTGTGAATGCTGGTGCTAGTGCTAGTGTTTCAAAGAATAGATCAAGGTAGTAAAGTCCGGGAGTGGTAAAACCACTATTATTAGTGCCTGATAATATGATGGTATTATTGACACTATGCACTACTCACTACGAAATTTTATGTGCTATGCTGTGAATTGTCAATGTAACGTGCAATGATTATTATATAACGTTAATTCATAGTTATTAAATTCGTTTATTTTTCTTGGTAACTTATATATCACTGCTTAATCAATTGAAGGGCTCTTTTTTGTCAAGCTATTTATTATTCCTAGTGATTTCACAACCCAAATGTATGAAAAATTTAAGAATGGTGTGATTTGATTCTACTCAGGTGGGCCTTGGGACTGATTCACTCTTACTAACAATGCTGCTCAACATGTGAATAGTCCATGGGATCGGCTAGATGCCACTATGCATTTCTTACTCCCTCCTTTCCCCTGTCACATTGCTGATACCATCACGTGGAAATAGATCGTAATACGCACCCCTAACGTGTCAAGTCAGAAACTTACTCTGGGCTGCCCAATCACATTGATAACGCTATTCGTTGAACTGGAGGCCTGACTACCACGTGACTGAGAAAAAGTGACTGGGTGATTTTTTTTTCTACTATAGAGTTAAATCCGCCAGCATTGAATGGGTCTCTCACACAACGCTATTGGTTAAATTTTTAACTGGTACATCCTTGCTCCAAATCGCTATATAGGCCAAAAAAAATCACCCATATTATTCGTCACTTGTGAATGATTGGTCGCACTTTCAAATTTAATGGTGACCTGAAAAAAAAGAGAGAAAGTCTCTCACTACAAAGGGAGGATTCAACAGTAATAAAATAGGGCCAACGACCATGTGGATATTACTTGGTGCCCAACAATAATTTTGAGTCAAAAAAAAAAAAGTAAACGACCAAAGTGAAGAGCCGCTCTTTGAAAAGTTTCTGAATGGAAAAAAAAGAATATAACGCGTTCACTAAAAAAATCCCAAAGTACCACAACCCAAAAAAAGGTAGCAAAAGACCATTGTCATCCAACCAACGTCCCTTTTTTTTCTCTCTCTTTTTTTTTTTTCTCCAACGCTGGAAACGTGGAACAGGCAAAAAAAAGGGTGCGCTTGGAAAACATACAAAACCACCTCGGTGGCGACCATCCAAAGGACCCCACCCGCTTTCCTTTCTCTTCCGATCTTTTATTTCGTTTTTACCCTTTTTTTTCATAAAAAACCCAAAAAAAATCGAAAAAACCCTTTTAAAAAAACCAATACAATTCACTGGTCACTAGTGATTGTCACCTTTTTCCCCCTCCCTTATATATATATATATAAACCACTTTTCTGTTTGTTCAACTAATTCTTGTTGACATAGCCCTCCCCGCTCGTCTCTCCTTTTTTTTAAAAAAAAAACGAAAGATTTTGCAAGAAAACATGTCGGAAGAAGGTCATCCCGTGCCCGTTGAAGTCGGTGCCCCTGGAACCGTCAATAATGGCGACGTGGCGAACCCTAGTGTACCCCAGTCGGCCTCGTTGTACGTAGGTGAACTGGACTACTCGGTGACGGAAGCGATGCTGTTTGAACTGTTCAACATGATCGCCCCCGTAGCCAGTATTCGTGTATGTCGTGACGCGGTAACCCGTCGTTCGTTGGGTTACGCTTACGTCAACTACAACAACGTACAGGATTGTGAACGTGCGATTGAGGCGTTTAACTATGCCGAAATCAAGGGTAAACCCTGCCGTATTATGTGGTCCCAGCGGGATCCGGCGTTGCGTAAGAGCGGTAATGGTAATATCTTTATCAAGAACTTGGACGCTTCCATTGACAACAAGGCTCTGCATGACACCTTTGTGGCGTTTGGTAATATTTTGAGCTGCAAGGTGGCTACGGAAGATGGGGTGTCCAAGGGGTACGGCTTTGTCCATTTCGAAAAGGACGAGTCGGCCCGTGCGGCTATTGAGCAAGTCAACGGTATGTTGTTGAACGACAAGAAAGTGTTTGTGGGTCGTCATATTCCTCGTCGCGAACGCCAGTCCAAATTTGAAGAAATGCGGGCTAGATTTACCAATCTCTACGTCAAGAATTTGCCCGCGGATGTGGACGACGATAAGCTGCGCGAGTTGTTTGAACCGTTTGGTTCCATTACTTCGGCGGTGGTGGCTGTGGACAATGAAGGTAAATCACGTGGTTTCGGTTTCGTTAACTTTGAACGTCACGACGAAGCGGTCAAGGCCGTGGAAGGCATGCATGACCAACAAGTGGGTGAAAACAAACTGTTTGTTTCCCGGGCCCAAAAGAAACACGAACGCGAGGAAGAATTGCGTCGTCAATACGAACAGGCCAAACTGGAAAAGCTGAGCAAGTACCAGGGCGTCAACCTGTACATTAAAAATTTGGAAGATGACATTGACGACGACAAACTTCGTCAGGAATTCTCCGTGTATGGTGACATTACCAGTGCCAAAGTGATGCGGGACGAAACAGGTAAACCCAAGGGTTTCGGCTTTGTCTGTTTCAACACTCCGGATGAAGCCACAAAAGCGGTGACCGAAATGAACGGTCGGATGTTGGGTGCCAAACCCATTTACGTGGCTTTGGCCCAACGCAAGGAAATCAGGCGTCGGGAATTGGAAGCTCAGGCGGCCCACCGTACCCAACTCCGGTTGCAGGCCACTATGGGCATTCCTACGGGTCCCGGTGGGGTACCCGGCCCCATATATTCGACCCCTCCCCCCATGTACTACAATAATCCCCCGCAGGTCCCTGTGGGTGGCTACCCGCCGCGTGGGGCTGGTGGTTTACCCGCTGGGTACCAACCTACCGCTGGTGGTGCCCCCCGGGGTAACCGGTGGAATACCAACCCTAACGCTTCTGCGGGTGCCCAGCCCGGTGGTTACCAACCTGGTTACCCCGGTTCGGCCGGAGCTAACGGTGTAAACTATGGTGCCAGCCCCATGATGCACGGTCGGCCCGCTCGTGGTGGACGTCCGGGTGGTGCCCCCCGTGGCGGTGCCGCCGGTCGGGGTCATTTGGGTAACGCTGCCCGTCAAAATATTCCCCAGAGCGGTCGTCCCGTAACCGGCGTCAAGAGCCAAGGTGGTCGGGCAACCGGTGCCTCGGCCACTACTCCTAGTACCAACCAAGGTAGTCCCGCTGCTGGTGAAGCCGTCGGTAAATCTGCCGAAACTACTACCGCTACTGGTACCTCGGCTGCTACGGAGACTGTGGCGACGGATGAGGCTGGTCCTTCGTTGACGCTGGCTTCTTTGGCTGACGCTTCACCTGAAGACCAAAAATCTATGATTGGGGAAGCTCTCTATCCTTTGATCGAAGAACAGGAACCCGAATTGGCCGGTAAGATTACCGGTATGTTGCTCGAAATGGACAATAGCGAATTGTTGCACTTGTTGGAAGACAACAAAGCTCGGGACGCCAAGGTCGAAGAGGCGCTGTCAGTATTACAGCAACACGAAGTAATCCCTAGCAACTAGATCATTTTCATTATTCCTGTTGTATTGAATTGACTCGTTGTTTTTTTTTGTTTCCTTCTTTATACCAATTAGTAATAGTGTTTTTGGGATGTTGAATAAAATTTATAGTTGGACATCACAGTTGTTGTTATTCATGGCGTTTGGAATTGTAAGTGGCATTTCCTAGTCACTCTGATCATTTCTTTCCCTTTTTCACTCCTTGTTGAACCACAACATCTATTAAAAGTTTAACAAGAAAAAAATAAACTTCCAAGCAGTTACAACTTAAACATCGAGAAAAACAAGCGAATGGATGAAATACGCCACGCTCTCGTGGTCTTTTTGCTTTCCATCTACCGAAAATAAAAGATTCATCAATAAATAAATACGCCACAAAAAAAAAATAAACCAACGCTTAAATAGGAAAAAAAAAGCAACGTCAAGGGGTACAGGACAGCCAGAGAGAGACCACGCCACACCAAAGCTCAGTTCATATATATTCACCAAAGACTTTTTGATGAATATATGAAGAGATGTAAACGACCCACCCATCACCAAAAGGTATAAACCAAACGAAAAAATCCAGTGGGTGATTTCTTGCCATAGAAAAAACATTAAACCAGCGCTTAAAAAAACACCAACAAAAGATGTGTTGTATAAACAGTAAAAATAGCGCAATAATACCAAAGGACTGAACATGACAAAAAAAATTAATCCGATAAAAAACAGATAAATTACGAAGCAAAGGGTGGTGGATAGGTTGGAATAACAAACAGTCCCTTTCCCTTACAACGCAAAAAACACCATTCTTTACATAATGATACATTTCCCTTTACCGCGCCGTTTGTAAGTCTCTACATATTGTAGTTGTTTACGGTTAATAGCACCATTTCGTTTGGAACGGATAAACATGACGGAATCCAAAGGCGGCATGCCGCTTTCAATCAGCGCAATGGCCACCAAAATCGGGGCCCGACCCAACCCGGCAACACAATGCACGGCAATGGTATTGTTTTGCGGATTAGCGTGGTTAGGGCCGAATCGTTCTTCGACTAGCCGCAACCACTGTTCAACAATGGGGTTCGGAGGCGGGGCACCGTCCGGGAAGGACCAGTCGTGCACGCGGATACCTTTGGTTTCCAACAACCCCTTGCTGTAGGTAGCATCGCAGGCCCGCACTACGTCGGTGACGTTGAATTTTTCCATTTCTTTGAGATAGATCGGCAGGGTGTTGTTGGAAGGGGCGTCGAAGATGAGAAAACGAAGCCCTTGGTATTCCAGGAACGTCGGCGGAGTAATTAACCGCTGTTGCTTAGCAAACGATGGCATTGGACGGGCCATGGTGGTAATCATTGCCTTGAAACGAGGAGATAAATGGAAGCAACTATCACGTGCCCAACGGTATACTGACGGGGGAATTCCAATAAAAAAACGCCACCCGATACAAACTATAGTGAAATGGATGACAGGGGTGTACCTTGGCACTACTGTTCAGAATTCCAACTGTGCAATAGATTATTACACCAGTCCAGATTACCAAAAATCAATCACCTCAAATATAAATACAAATAACAAAGTCAGTCATTACTTGCCAGAGATTCTCGGAATATTCCTTTCCCTTTGAAAAAAAAATGATGCAGCACCAAGTAAGGTAGTACAATATTCCGTTGGGGGAGAGGAACTCGTTCAACAATATCGCCTGATTTCATACCCATAAAGGTCATAACGACATTATGGTGGAAGATATTCTGTAGCTATAAAAAAAATAAAGTACATAAAATTATGCGTTGTAATAGTGACCATAACTTACGTGTTCGGTACAGTGTCAAAAAGCGTACCCGAAGTGCGATTGCGACAAAGTATAGACTAGACTACGGGGTACGATGCCAATGGAGGGTTAATCGCCGTGTGCCATATAAAAAAATGGTAATGGCGAGCGAGACCGCTTCAGAGATATTACGTCGGGGCGGATTCACACGTCAAAGGGTGCAGACTTCTAGTGAAGAGAAGAGTGGGGACTCCCCAAACTACGGATAGACCCTGCAAAAGTTATGTGTCAAAGTAGACAATCAGCAAATACTAAAAACAAAAAAAAGGAGGGGGGCCAGTAGAGAGACAACCCGCCGCACAACCTTAAGGAGGGGGGTGGCCTCGCGAGGGACAGATGCGTCGGAATAGAGAGAGAGCGCTGGAACTAACAAATTAGCGAGAAAGAAGAGCAAATGGTGCAACAGACAGAGCATAAGGAGGGTGTGTAGTGGGGGTGGGGGGCAACCGGATAATCGAGAGGATTCTATCCCGGATCGAACATGGGTATAGTATAGCAGAGAAGCGTAGAAACCAACAGTTTGGAAAAAAGTATAATATATAAAAAAAAGAATAAATTTGTATAAAAGCACACGTCTCTACTCAAAAACACTTGAAGCAAAGGTAAATTTTAACACAACCGAGTGACCTTGTCCGGAAAAGAATGAGACATCTTATATTCAATACTTTTATTAGTCGTAGAAAAAAAAAACCGTGGCAATATATGCCAAAAGGTAAATAAATGGATTGAAAAAAAAAATATCCCACCCGATAGAAGAAAAAAAAAACTGCCAGGGAAAAATGATAAACAGTAGTAAACCCCACCCTCTCTCTCCCCCCCCATGGGTAATTTTTTTTACTGATGATTGGGGCGACTGTTCACCATTTCACATTGAATATTAGCCCAACCCTCCCATTTGTATCATTAATAGAGTGACGCACTCCACGCTAGGCCATTCTGCGATATCTCTCTCTCACCCCAATCGAACATTAGGACGGCGGTGCAGATAAAGGCAGTCCACATACATGTTCTAATTTACGCAATAACGCCGGGGTCACCGGTTCCCCTGACACTTTGGCAATGAACCGGGCCATACGCATCAAGGGGAACTCGACCTTGGCTCGAGGTCCCCACCGATATTCGTATAATATCGTGTCCTGACCCGTCATCTGGGACGATACACCAGAGCTAGAAGGATGAGTAGAATCAATGGACCCCAAAGGTAAACGGTCTAAATAATTCATCCGCACCAAATTGGCCAATAATTGGTGAATGCTCAACGTACGGTCCCGATCATCCGTACCGCCCCACACCAAAGGATGAGGGTCCAATTTCTGCAGATAATATTCCAGTCGGTCCGCCGGTAATGCCATATTATTGAGAAAAATCAGACTGAGGATGGCCCCCGTGATGCCCATGAGTCCCGTTTGGTAGTCCCAGTCAATTAGGGGCTTTGCATCGGTGGTGGTCGGGAGGTCTAGTACATTGCAGAGTATCCACGTTGCTTTTGACGTCGAGCGTTCCTTTTGCACCGCAGCTGCTCGACGTGCTGTAGGGTTCTGAGAGACTATCTTTTCACGGGCTGGTAATTCTATCATTTCCATACCGAAAACATCCCGTAACCTGGACTGGGCTGCCGCAAAGAGTGTGGTAAAATCCCGCGTGTTGTCCATCAGGACTGGTTAAAAATTAGTCGCCAATGTAATAATCAGAACATACGCACTATTTACTTGTGTTAGTCTTCATAATGATAAAAATTAATCTATTCACACCTTGGCAAATATCAACCGTTCGTAATATAGATGGGGTTACTTGGGTACCTTGTGGGTCCTGTAGTTAATGCCAAAGGTTCTTTACTCTGGTATGGGGTCAATATAGTCTGGGTTTTCAAAGGATATTAAACCATGATGGTGAACAGGTGTATTTGTACGCACTCTTTCGGTTGATGTCTTCGCGCTTAATGGGTTGTTTACGGTACTCGCAGAACAGTGCATAGCGTACGATGTTATTGACTTTACTTTCTTGGTGCTAATCACGCAATCCGTGTGTATGTGGAGAATGCCGACAAGTTGCGGCCCACCGTCACCCGTGCGTTTTCGTCAATGTGCACAAGGGGTAAACAAAAACCCAACCTTGGTTAGCCACGTTTCTGTTGAACACAAGTTTACTATCTGACAGTAAGTGCAGAGTTGGAAAGGCAAATATCCAACCAGAGTGGTGGAGGGCGTGTGGTATCGATAACAGCTGAATGGCTTACCTCACTTAATAAGGATTCCGCCGACGTGGAGGACTGGGAGGCCGTCTCTACCCTAGAGTCTAGGTCCATGGTATTGCTCATGTGTTTGTAATGGTGGGTAAACGATAAAAGTAGATTAGAGCGATAACTTGCATCAATCTATAAAACCTGGCGATAATATTTACAACATGAATGTGAAAAAAATGAGCAAAGTTCTCTCGCTTGGACTAAAACCTCTCACAACCCTCCCTCCCCCACCTCTTCCTACTTTCAACGGCATCGTGAATGGTGGCGGACTTTACCATTGCTCATTCCAAAGACCTTGTTTTATTTTATATTTCTTGACTTTATTGTCATTCCTTTTACGACTTGTTCATTTGGTATACATTGGTCACTTTAGTTAGGAAACATGTCCCACAAAGCCGCCAGTCCCAAGGACTATAGTGTAGTACTGGAAGTAGACCCCGACGAGAGTGAACTAGAATTCCAAGGCTTTGCCACCACCTCCTCACAACAGGGTTTACAAGGTGGCGGACGTTTAGACAACCCCAACAAAGCCCAGAACACCAACAGTAGTACATCGTTTTTTGGTTCCTCATCTTTTCTTCCCCAGCCCAATGCCGCCCAACAAACTCAGGGCCAGCCCTCCCTGTGGCAAGTGGAATACTATGCGGGTTATTTCAACGTAGACACCAACGAAGTACTGGAACGCATGGTACAGAGTGTGATACCCACCAAGAACTTTTTGGATACGATTGCGGCTAATCCCGATCTCTACGGACCGTTTTGGATAGTCACGACGGTCATCTTTACCATGTTTGTCACGTCGTCGTTGGCCCAGTCCATTATTGCGTATCTCCACGGCGCCCAGCGTGTGTATGATTTCACCACCTTGTCCTTTGCGGTATTTACCGTGTACCCGTATGTTGGTGCGGCTTCGGTAGGCGTGTGGGCTACCACCAAATATTTCGGTTGTCAGCCCAGTTTAATGGAAATCTTTTCCGTGTACGGTTACTCATTTACCGTGTGGATTCCCATTGCTGTGGCTTGTGTCGTGCCGAGTGATCTAGTGCGTTGGATTTTGACCCTGGTGGCCTTTGTCAGTTCGGCGTTTTTCATTTGTCGTAATATCCTTTATATTGTGGCCCGATCTAACGCTACCGTACACAAGGCTTTGGTGTTGGTGGTTTTGGCTGCCCACGCCGCTGTGGCTCTGATTTTTAAGATCAAATTCTTTTCTTATAGCGTTGGAGATTCTGCCGTCGTTGGTGGTAATTAATACTGCTGAATGGTTATGTATGAGGAAAATCGGTTGGTTCTTCCATTATGTTATCTTGTGCTTCTTTTTTCATGCTTGTCGTTTCAGTATCTGTTACATTGTATTATTGAGGGGGGGAGGCTTTTTTTTTGGTCACTTTATGTAACTGAAATGAAAAAGTCACGACGAAAATTTCGGATAAATGTTTAAAATCTTCCGACATGATAGGTACGGATTGGGAATGGTAGAGTATAGTGGTCTACTTTACCAACACTGTCTCTTGATACTTGGACGTACTACTTTGATCATTTTTAATACGTTAACAAAACGTGAGCTCTGCCTGGACAAAGGATGCCATATTCGAGCTCTATGAAAAATGGAATAATAATGGGGGATGGAAACAGACCCCACTGTAAATTTTGTCTTACGTTAGTTCAACGATCGTCCTCGACTGCATTTTTTTTTTGTCATTCGCAGCTTACGCATCTTTAGTCATTATCCCCTCCTCTCCCTCCTTTTCCTACGTTTAATATTATTTTTGAGTAGTTATCGTCACTGTTTCTAATTTAACAATACTCGATTGAACACGTAAAGGAAATTACAATGTCCCACTATTCACCACCTCGTCGCCAACGGCGTCGTAGTTCAAGAGAACGTCATCACTCCCGTTCCCGTAGTCGTTCTCCAAGGCCATCCGAACGAACGAGACAACAGGAACAGAAAGGGCCTCGACACCACCCTGCCTCACCCAAACGTCGGTCACGTTGGAACCAACTAAGTGAGGAGGAGTCCTACCCACCACGTCTGAGTGCTTCACACCGTGGCCAACAACAACAGAGGGACCGTTCCCCCGACAAACCTATTCGTCCTCAAGCCGAGAAGCGAGTACCGACAACCCAAGACCAACCATTATCATCCCCATCAGAGACGACTAAACAACAACCTAATTTCGGTCTTTCGGGAAAATTAGCAGCGGAAACTAACACGGTAAACGGAATTCAAGTGGATTACAATGAACCCCCGGAAGCCCGCACACCGACTACTAAGTGGCGACTTTACGTGTTTAAAGACGACCAACAAATTGACATGTTTCATGTGGATCAACATTCGGCTTATCTATTTGGGCGTGACCGACGAGTAGCCGACATCCCTACTGAACATCCATCGTGTTCTAAACAGCACGCGGTGCTGCAATATCGTCAACTAGTACCGAAAAATCCTACCCCGCAAGCAGATGATGTACCGTCTAAGCCTCCCGCGGGTGTGATTAGGCCGTATCTTTTGGATTTGGGTTCTAGTAATGGCACTTTTGTCAACGGGGAACAGTTACCGCATGCCCAGTACTACGAATTGCGAACCCAAGACGTCATTCGGTTTGCGTATAGTACACGTGAGTATGTGTTGATTCTAGATAACGACGAGAGTGTCGCGTCATAATTTATCCTTTGTCTTGTGGGGGGAGTTGTGTAATAAAAATATGTAATGTACGTTGGATTGATATAATCTATCATATTGCATACAGGCCACCAATGCCAATGATACTTTCCGCAGTAGCTCCGCTATTGCTATATATTAGTGGATTATTATTATTATTGACAGTGTCTTTTTTTTTTTACTTTTACTTTTACCCTTTTTCTACACCTTGTTTTATACGGACAGTAATACTTTTTGACACTTTTCAACTACGAATCGTATGGTCCAATTTTCCTAATCCCCTCCACAGTACAGCAGGTGTACGTGAGTAATTTTCACCTTTGTCATAAAATCTGCATTCCAAACCATGCCAATAACTTTTGACCCACTTCTCAAAGAATTGCACAACAGCGGTCTTTTAATACGACCCGAATGGTTACAAGCATGCCTCCAAACCCTTCAAAATGACCACCAGCTGTCGCCGTCGGCCCCCGAAGTCGACTGGCAGGAAGCTATTTACCGACAGTTTTTATTTGGTGACCTTTCAATGATCGCATTACCGAGTCTCCCCGAACGGTGTCTAGAACGTCATGCCACGACACTCGTACCAGTGACCCAACCCTCGTTATCGTCTCAAGGTAGCTCTACGAATACAGTGCGGGTGGTGCAAGTACAAGACATGTGGGATGTAGGAATAGCCACTATGCACATTGTGGATGTGCTGGAAGAACGGGAAAAATTGGCGCGGGCTGCTTCGCTTAATATGCCATTCGTACCCCGTGTATCGAACGTACTAGACCAAGACGGTAGCGGGGATGAACATGATGATGACGAAGAGAGAGGGAAAAGTGGGAGTATTTCCACCGTAGATTTGGAAAAGGCACCACGGAAACCTTTGGCTACACCGTCTGGTCAGAGGAAATCAACCGTCGGTAGTGAACTAGCTATACCCCGGGGTATGTTAAGGCTGACTCTTACCGATGGACATCAAGTGGTACCGGCTATGGAATACAAGCCCATTCCTAGTTTGGCCCTGGACTTGCCGTTGGGTACCAAAATCTTGCTGCGTAATCCGCCCATCCGTCGGGGTATGCTCCTGTTGGACGCAAGTAATTGTGTTGTTTTGGGAGGTATGGTTAAACATCTCAATACTACGTCACTGCTAAATAGAATGTACCATAAATTAGGGTAAGTTTACTGGAGTTGAGATGGTTAATATTATGTGCTGTGGCTGATAAAAGTGAGGTTATACGCTTTTCACCAGGCTTGCTTGGACCTTTTTTAGTAAGTTTACCCAGTGGTAATGATTCCTTCAAATATGTATAACTCACGTCGTTAAACACTAACCCTCACATTTGACACTTTGTGTGTCCCCTACTTGATGAAATCAACCGAATTACTTGTAATGTGGTGGGCTGGATCCTTCTACAGAAAGGAGGAAAAGAAGCAAAATCCACCCACTGTTTCAGCCGTTACTGATGGCACTGTGCCAACCGTACCCCCTCCCGATGCCCCTGTAAACCAATCGATCACTCCTTTAAACCCAAAGGCCACTCTGGTAGAATGTCATTCGGCGGCCAACCCGATTTCGCTAGACGACGATAGTGATGATATCATGTCCACCGATCTTGAAATGTTTGACCAGCTGGAACGCCAAGCTCAGGTTGTCAAACCGGTAAGTTTTATTGGTGAATAAGTTTAAGTTGTCTTTTAATTATTCTCGGTTCACTCGGCCATACAATATTCCAGCAGGTCAATCCCTTGGTTTACATTAGGTGGCGAGGGTTGCCCGATAAAGACGGTGTGATGAGGTGAAAAAAGGGGGTATTGCTTTGTCCATTCTGTACTAATAATTTGAACGAGGATGATCTTTTTTTTTCATTCCTCGAACACAATGTTCTACCGTCCATTGTGCCAAAATTCATAATTATAGAAACTAATCAATCCTGTAGAGGAAGGCTTGATCAACCCGGATGACTACGACGATGACGATTTTATCAAGCCCGTCACTCGGACACCTCGGTCGGAGAAACTAGCACCACCTCTCAAAAAATTAACCGAACTGCCGTCCTGTTTGGAGAACCAAATCCTCAAAATTCGGGTCCAGGCTAAAACTAAAAGTATTCACCGATTTCACCTTAGCAACGATAAATTTACGTTGGTTACGCATATTACCGACAGTAGTACTGCCGTATTGAGGGCTAGATTAGATAGTGAGGTAGGTCACCGGATACCCTTTCTCTTGCCCTTAATTTTGGGTCTTTGTGTACCTATTTGATTTGGCGGCTTGGTAAAGTTATCAACATCTTCACTCATGAGCGGATGCTATAGAATCTTTTTTTTTGGTCAATTTTTGTTTTATTTTCCGAAACACCATACTAGCTTATTCCCCGGTTAACTCAGATTACCCCCGAAAAGCTACGCCAGGCCTTAGATACGCAGGGAACCGAAGAGTCATTCGAGGTAAGGCCATGAACCACCCATATTATAGATTCATTACTAAATGGGAACATCAGGGCATCGTGATTACTATGGAAATTGACCTACCTAAAATCCTCTCTTAGCTCTATTAGATTAGTTTATTCAATGTTCTTGGTGTCTAGCATAACTAACCAAAGAAACGGGGTAATTTTTTGGGTCACTGTGATGCTACAATATCCCACTACTACGACAGTGTTTAAAGCGTATTCGTAAGAGTATTTTGGCTCTGGACGGTACCATGGTGATTGATCTCACCCAACAGTGCGTCAAGTGGCATCCTTTCACTACAGTGAATTATCTAAACCCCGAAGCGGGTTTAAGCGAGAGTGAGCTACCAGTAATTGTAGATTACCTACACGAGTAATGAATTTTCTGTGGTGTAATACCCGATAATTGTCGTGGTATTATCCGGTAGTGTAAAAATATACCTATTATAAATAATATTCAGTGTTTCCTCATTTCCTTAGCGTATATCGCGTGGCTAAGACCCAGTCTCAGATCATTCGCTGGTATAAAACTCAGACACTGATTTTTAATCCACTCGTCCCCGGGCTCTCCCTCGTTTAGTATCTAGTTTATCGTTTATATCCATTACCTTATCTTATACTTGCCATAGTGCATAGCTCTAGCATTTATCCTTTGTTTATTAAAGGTCTAGTTTACCCAAATCCTACCAGTTTATCTGTTGCCCAATACAAACATCATATTTACATTAGTGGACTCGGTTTTACAGCTTTGGCCGTAAGCTACTCTGGCCCAACGCCTCACATTCCGACTGTTACGTCTCACTAGCAACCAAAGTGACCCTTCCCCTGTCCCGTTTTGCAGTTTCATTTTACGATTGTTGTGACTGCATTTAACATTCCAACTTTGACTTTTTTTTTTCACCTGTGTGGAATATTATTTTATGACTTTATTTATTTGTACAGACTTCTCTGTGAATTACTACAAGTTTAAACTATCCTTCACCACTTAACCCCAACTCAGAATGTCGACCCTCGCTGACTATCCCGCCAAGACCCACTGCCGCAAAGTAGTAGATCACTTGGGTGTTACCGAAGGGGTTATCTATCTCAAAGGTTGTTCCACCCTCAGCAAGGGTACTTCGGATGTCGAATTACCGTTTTATCAGGACCCCAATTTCTATTATTTGACGGGGGCAGCGGAACCCGACCTGGAATTTGTGTACGACATTGCACGTCAGCATGCGATATTGTTTGTACCTAAACTTCCTCAAGACGAAATTATTTGGGTGGGCGAGCAGGAATCGTTGGAGGATTTAACGGCCAAGTATCCGGTGGACGAAGTGAGATATAGTGAGGATTTGGAGCACGTGTTGGGGGCGTTGAGACCATCGCATATTTATTTGGTGGACGGGGCTCCTTGTCGGTTGTTGGGGGTATTGGAAAATGTGACGGATCGACGGGTTTTGAAACAGTGTTTAGAAGAAGCCCGTTTGATTAAAACCCCACAGGAAATTGCGCTGATGCGTCAGGCCAACGATATTAGTAGTCTGGGCCATCGGGCGTTGGTGGAGATGGTCCACGTGGGCAGTAACGAAAACCAACTATACGCACGGTTTGTGTACGAATGTGCCAAACGGGGAGGAATCCACCAGGCGTACGGGGGTATTGTGGGACGTGGTACCAATGCGGCCATTCTACACTACACTCGTAATGACGCGGAGATTACCCGTAGTAGTGACGTAGTGTTGGTGGACGCCGGGTGTGAGTACCGGGGTTATGCGTCGGACATTACGCGGGTGTTTCCGGTAGGTTTGAAGTTTACCGAGGAAGCGCGGGCTATTTATCAATTGGTGCTAGATATGCAAAAGGCTGCCTTGAACGCTATTCGAGTCGGAGTGGAATGGGAAGATATTCACCGTTTGGCCAACCGCATGTGCGGCCAGGGACTAATCGATTTAGGAATCTTACGGGGTAGGTTGCAAGACGTGTTGGACCGTCAACTACCGGCGGTGTTCTTCCCCCACGGCTTAGGTCATAGCATCGGGTTAGACGTGCACGACGTGGCAGGTTATCCCGAAGGCGTGTCGCGTATTCTGGAGCCGAGCTTACGTTATTTGCGTATGCGCCGTAAACTCCAGGCGGGGATGGTGGTCACTGTGGAACCGGGTTGTTATTTCATTCCGGCTTTGCTCCGTCAGGCCCTTACTAATCCTGAACAGGAGCCATGGATCGACCAAGCTGTATTGGAAAAATATATGGCGGTGGGCGGCGTACGTATTGAGGACTGTGTGGTAGTATTGGAGAATGGTATTGATAACCTGACTACCGCACCCAAAGAGATCGCCGAAATCGAAGCCATTCGTCAAAAGGCCAGTGCGCAGTAGATAACCGGAAAGTAAATTGGTATTGATGGTGGACAGGTTGGTTATTCCACCTTTGATGTTGTTCATGGCTGGTTTATGTTTTGGTCAGTATGCTTCATCAATTGTTTAATAAAAATAGTATTGGTAATTTTCAGGCTATTTGCATAGTATTGTTGCTTCGTGTAGGGCTTTTTATATGTAGTTGCGGAATTGCCCGCACATTGTAAAACCACTTTCGCAACACGTGATTTTCTGTCAATGGTCGTTGCAACTGCTATGCCTACACTACAATGGCTTATTGGGTGCTATAAGGCAACAGAGCGCTTAAACCACCAGCATTCACCAAGGCATTTGTGCTCAAGACTTTGGGCTATTGCGTTTTAAACCCACCTAACCATCGCTACTATTTTCCAAAGTGCGTTTCTTTCCTTTGCCCAGTGTTATGTTTGTAGTCTTTGTTCAATTGACTATTTTTTTATCTGCAACCAGTTGTTAATGCAAGGTCTTGTCCTATTGTTTTACTCGTCCTCGTCCTCGTTCTCATTTCTTTTTTTTTGTCTACCAGTGAATAGTGTTCATCTGTGGTTTATTGCTGTCTGGTTGACTACCTTTTACAACCCCTTCGAAAGCCTACGTTTTCTTCGATATTCAGCCTGTAACCCTTTCTCCTCACTCCCAATACCACCTGTCAGTCATTGTGTAGGCCTCAAAGTGTAATAAAAGGGTGTGTATGAAATACACTAGTTTTTTTTTTCCATTTCCAATACTTTTTTATCGTCCTTTTTGTCGTAGTTAATCTTGTACACTTTTGCTCTTACTCTTATTACATGTTTTATATATCCCTTTCACTACTAAATTGCAAGGGTGTCGAATAACGTAGGTACACTAGATAGACGTTTTTTTACACATCTGTTTTTTTGGAGAGGGGGGTTTATTTATTTATTATTTCGTTATTGTTGGTTACAACGTTGAAACTTGGTCAGATCTCACGGAAAGTTCAGCCCATTAAACCAGTGTGTGTGTAAGTGGTATACGGACTAGAATATACCCTCCCACCACCACCATCACCGCCATGTTTAATCCGGAGAAACAAAAGGGGGTAACCCGGGCCATTTCGTGGAATTTTCCAACAGAAGAAGAGCTCAAGTTGACGGATGAACTCAACCAGGCATTACATGCGGCGGGTTTATACGAAAGTGAAGAAGAGAGTCGACGTCGGGAAGTTGTACTGGGGCAGCTGGACAAACTGGTCAAGGATTTCGTGTACAAGGTTAGTATCAGTCGTAACCTAAGTGAATCCATGGCCCGGGCGGCGGGCGGAAAGATCTTTACGTTTGGGTCGTACCGGTTGGGGGTACACGGAGCGGGTGCCGATATCGATACATTATGCGTGGTACCGATTCACGTTACTCGGGAGGACTTTTTCACGGTTATGTACGACATGTTGAAGGAGCGGCCCGAGGTCAAGGAATTGACTAGTGTGCCTGATGCTTACGTACCGGTTATCAATATGGAATATATGGGTATTCCTATTGATTTATTGTTTGCCAGGCTGTACAAGCCAATGATTCCAGCGGATTTGAACTTGTCGGATAATAACCTGCTCAAAAACTTGAATGAGAAATGTATCCTTAGTATAAACGGTTCCCGGGTTACGGATAGTATTTTGAGTCTGGTGCCAGATGTAGACACTTTTCGGATGGCCCTACGGTGTATCAAGTATTGGGCTAAACAGCGGGGGGTGTACTCCAACGTCATGGGGTTCTTTGGCGGTGTAGTGTGGGCGATGCTGGTGGCCCGTGTGTGCCAACTCTACCCCAATGCCTGTGCGGGAGCAATTGTAGCACGGTTTTTCAAGATTATGAAAGGGTGGACGTGGCCCCATCCGGTCCTTCTCAAAGAAATCGACGACGGTCCTCTGCATACCCGGGTGTGGAATCCCAAAATTTACCACGGTGACAAGGCCCACCGGATGCCGGTCATTACCCCCGCCTATCCTTCGATGTGTGCCACGCATAACGTTTCCGAATCTACCCAAAAGGTAATTATGGGGGAATTTGCAAAGGCGTTTGAAGTGGTGGAACAAATTATGATCCGCAAGGCCCCCTGGGAAAAACTGTTTGAAAAGAGTCGGTTTTTCCACCAGTACAAGTATTATTTGCAGGTGGTAGCCTCGTCCGACTCGGAAGAGAAGCAACTCAAGTGGGCGGGGATGGTGGAATCGCGGCTACGGCACCTGGTTGGAAGACTGGAGGCCGTCTATGACATCACAATAGCCCACCCGTACGTCAAGTGTTTTCATCGGAATATCACGTGTACTGACCCTGAGGAAGCGGAAAGAGTTAAACAGGGTATATTTAGTGCGAAAAGTAAACCTCTGAATTCAACAGATGCCCCCAGTCCCCAACAACAGGGGGAAACCAACAATGGGGGGAACGCTTCGCCAACCTATACGATATATACGTCCACGATGTATATTGGTTTGGGGGTACGGCCTAAACCCGCGAATTACCCAGGACCTCGCAAGTTGGATATTGTGACACCCACTGCCGACTTTATTCGAATTGTACATTCGTGGCCGGATTACGATGAAGCCAGCATGGGCATTGCGGTACGGAATGTCAAGAGTAGCGATTTACCGGACGAGGTATTTGAAGGGGAACCCCGACCCACATCGCTCAAGAGGACCAAACCGCGACATTTGGCCAAGGAAAACTCCACGACGTTCCCCGAAGGTGAGTTACAAAGTCAACCCCACAAGAAACTTCGGAGTAAGCAGGGGCAAGTTGATGAAGCCCAACAGGAGCCATCGGTGACTACTCTCGTCAATGGTGGGTCACCGACGGCAACCACCACCCATTCCCCGACGGATGTTGTGGCCAACCAGGAACAACCTTTGGAAGGGTCATCACCGCGTTCTAATCCGACGGAGACAAATGGTACAATGGGGGATAATACGGCTCCGTCGACACAGTCTGTCAATGGAACGTCGCCAACTAACGGTCATGTTGGTTCCTCCACAACGGTCGAGAAGTCAGCCTCTACTCAACCTGGGACAGAGACTACTACGTCAATGCCTCCACCACTCCCACGGGGCACCACACAACTCAAGTCGAACCTGGGTGTGAACGCCCTTCGCCAAGCGACTCCCAGACATTCCTCGGGTATAAAACTTCGTCTAACGAAACCGCTGAAATAGAGGGTAAAAAAAAAGAAAGAAAGGACAACCATCACCGAGTTTACCGTGGTTCATGGGTAAGTTAGATAATTTAAAGTTTTTTTATAGTGGGCACATATCACCACTGTCATCGTTATGGGAGGATACTTTGTTGTGTATTCGTATAACCACCACCAGCGGAGGAGAAGAGAGAGCGTGTTGGTAATTTGAGTGATTAACTGGTTGGTATGACGGCATTTGGCATAGAAAATAGTGGGAATACACAAAGCCGATGGCCCATGAGCATATAATAAAATAAACCTCACGAGTTAGGTGATGCGTTTAGTTATTATCCGGTAGTGCTTGTGGGTGGTAATTACATCAAACTAGACGGACAATTGTTCCTTAATGTTCAAGTCGCAGTTGTGCCCGTGAACAAATCCCTTGCCGTCATTCCTTTGCTGGCCTTGCTTTGGCAAACATTGCTTGGCTAATGCAGTGTAAAAGTTGAATCTGTAATCCAGCAATCATGGACTGGTATTTGGGTTGTTGGGTTTTATGACTGTTTTCTCGCCCATGCAGTGTATATGTCAGGCGTGGCCATGTGATATATCTTGTGGAAAATTTGTTGGGTTGGCCCCAATTTTTTTCATGGAAGGAGGGGAGGATGTATTTCTGAAGGTTAGCTTACCATGGTGTATTGATTTTTACGATATGATTTTGGATTAAGTGTACATTGTGGTGCGTGTGATTGAACATTGCATGGACTGAGACAGATGGCTACACCTCAGAGTTCAGATAGTCCTACATTCAACGTGAATATGAAGGGGTCGTAAAGTTTCTGACAGTCGTGACTCGGATTGTATACTGACAATTATATATATATATATTTAAAAATAATAAACCAGCCATTGTCCCCTGCGCATCGGGTAAGTGAGACCGA